>JAAEAF010003074.1:0-131828 GCA_011037195.1 Triatoma infestans | reverse complement strand
AAGTATTTATATTGTTTGGTAACTTTGATAGGCTCATTTTTAAAATACCACTTTTCGCCTCTACCAGGTCTTCCTCCATTTCTGAACACGACTATTGCAGACTTCTTCAGATTTACTTCCAAATTCCATGTTTTACAGTATTTTTCTACTGAATTGATCATACTAAATATTAAATTATGGTGCATTAATTGAGGAAAAATGTGAGAAATTAAGTAGACTGTGTTATTTGATGAGACGACTGACTGATGTACTGACCATTGAAGCACTGAAGACGCCCTACTATGCGGTGCTCCATTCAGTCATGACTTATGGCATAATGTTGTGGGGAAGCGCGCCACTAGCGGTGAAGTGTTTAAGTACCAGAAGAAGGTAGTTAGAATAATGTACAAGGAGAAAAGATACAAGTTGTCGCGAACTATTTCCGCGTTACACTACCCTGCTGCTATATCCTTAAATGTGCCATATTTGTACTAGAACATCCAAATAAGTTCCGGCGTGGAAAGGAACTACATAACATTACGACAAGGCAAAACAACTTATTGGAGGTGCATGCACATCGGACTTCAAAAGTTGGAAAAAGCCCACTATATATATGGACGCTAAAATCTATAATTGTTTGCCTGAGTCTTTGCTTCAGGTGAGCCTATCAAAAAAGTTAAATTTAAAAAGGAACTTAAAAAATATTTACTATATAAAAATTACTACTCCACAGACGAGTACTTCTGTAAATGATTGAAACTTTTCGTTTTTTGACACTGTTTTGTACCTTTTGGTGCTGTACGAATAAAGTATCTATCTATCTATATAGCTACCCAAGAAAAAAACAACAACAAACCGAGTCTAGAAAAAATATCCAGACCAGGTCTGATCTATGTAAGATTGATCTCAGTCCAAACAAATCGGACAATAATCTTGAAGGGACATAGCCTAAACACTTCCATAGACATCCTGTGTTCTGACCAAAGGTCCTGAACCTAATTTCCTCACAACCCAAACAATCTGTCATAAAATGGTTGGGTGTTTTCTTCTCTGTCTTACAGACTCTACAAAATGGAACCGGCATGACCCCTCCATTACTTAGAGATGTCTCATTAAACCACAATGTCCAGTCCAGATGCCTGAGAGAGTTCCGTGAAACATACAGCAACGCCTCACTAATAGTCCTGTCCGGACCACCGATGAGCATCTTGGACTGCCGACAGCCAACTGTGCTCATTCATTAGGATGAATCAGAGTCATTTTCCGCGGTAGTCTGCTTTATTTTGTGGTCATCGACCGGTTTCGGGCGTTCGCCCATCTTCAGGATGCGTTTGTCAGACAGTGTGATAACACAGACTTGCACAGAGCAAATTCAGTTTATACATTGCTGAATTGCTCTGTGCAATTCTGTGTTATCACACTGTCTGACAAACCTATCCTGAAGATGGGAGAACGCCCGAAACCATCGATGACCACAAAATAAAGCAGGCTACCGCGGAAAATGTCTCTGATGCTTTCCAGCTCTGCGGAACCAACCACTACTACAATAAGGATGAATGTTGTGAAGCTATCCATGACTGGAAGCCTGACAGACATGTCAACAGCAGGCTCGGGACCAATGAAAGGGAGAGAGGCGCGTAACTGTTTTTAATATATATTACGCTATAGAACCTCTCAAAAAAAAAAAAAATAAATAAATAAATCCCTAGAAAATGTTTCAAATAAAAGTGATAAGTATTTATGACCTTACATAATATTATAACACGAAGTTTAAAGAAAATCGCAAAAAAAATGAAAGAAAAACTATAAAGAGATTTTACCAGAAAACTTCGTATCAGATGCGGAGGTAATAATATCTAAGCGGAATACTAACTTTGACCTTGTTGTGAATTCTTGGGTTTTTGAGATTAAGTTTTACAGAAAAAAAAAAATAATAAATCTGTAAAGCTCAATTTTGAAATTTGTCACGATCGGAATACGAATAGCAGGAAGTAAAGAGAAAAATAAATAAAACGTTTATTATTGAATTTCCGGAAATGAAGTAAACACTGACTTATTCAGAGGAACAAACTAAAGACAAGATGTTTATTTTATAGTATAGTTGTTAATTAGGTTATGACTGTCAACATTTTGTTTCCATAGAAACATGAATGATAAAAACAAAACAAAAAAATAAACTTCTAATACAGATAGATGTTAAGCAGCTATATTATGATAACCATGGCTTACTGACCTCACTCATTATATATATATATAAATAATATTAGAAGTAATTGGGTTGGTCATAGAGATGTGTTAGCCAAAGAGGTCAAACATAAAAGATGATTTTATAATGGAAATTGGGACTGGTTATTTTTTTTGCTGCACATTTTAATCTCTACCTTAATTTACTCATTTAAAAATAAATATTTGAATTTATCTAACTATAAATAGTTCGGTCGTTTTTACTGAATCATAAATAAGAATGGTTAAGAGTTTTCATTCATTTTCAGGACTTATAATACGTAGAAGAGATCTACAAAGTGCGTCACTCCATCTAATTTTGATACAGTAACTGAATGTTCGAGAAGATTTGTGGGCTGTGCAACGATATAAGTGGATATAAAGCATGAAATATTGGGGTTAATCCATTTGGAGTATGGAACTTGGATATGTACTTCAGTTCTCCGACATTTTGACAATGCTCTCAACCTCTTTTCTCTAAATTTTCTACGTGTTGAACTGATGAGTTATACAGGTGACCAGAGTTATATGCTCCACCCACTTTTTTTTTAAACGGCGGGAAATTTCGAAAAAATAGAAAACACGTATTTAATCATTTTTAGTCTAGTTTATTTGCAGTGATTGATCCATTTTTTTATACCCCAATATCCCGAGATACAGCATCCAACTTTTTTTTTTCAAATGGAACATTATATTTTTTTTTGCATATTTTTATAGTAATTGAGCCTCTAAAAAAATAAAAATAAAAAAATTTAAAATCGGTTAGGTTTTTCAAAAGTTATGGTAATTTAAAATATGAAAAACAAATTTCAGTTTAATGTCAAAATTACCTTATTTTTCTTTAAAGAAGCTCTTCAAACTGGACACTATCAACGGACAGGCAAGCCAAAGCTCTGGACTCCCACGCTCTGTTTGTAGCAGCACTTAGGTGGCAAAGTCAACATCTAGGCAGGATAGAGTTATTCGACGTTCCATATCTTCGACTGAAGCCACGGGATTAAGGTTACTGTACACTTTATTTTTTAGATATCCCCACAAAAAATAGTCCATTGGGATTAAGTCCGGAGGTCGAGGTGGCCATTGGATCGGACCATGAGTTCCTAACCACTTTTCGTGGAAATTTCTGTCCAGGTAACGTCGAACAACTCTCGCATTATGTGCCGGGCAACCATCTTGTTGAAAATACATATCTAACCGACGTTTTAGAGGAACATCTTCAAGCAAAACTGGCAAAATGTCTCTTAAAAAAAGTTAGATACCTTTCACCAGTTAAGTTCCCTCTGTAGAAGTATGGGCCGATTAGTTGGTTTCCTCAAACTCCACACCAAACGTTTGTAGAAAAAATAACCTGATGGCGTGTGGCGAAGGTAACTTGTGGATTTTCTTCTGCCCATATTCTAAAGTTCCAACGATTAAGAAGGCCATTGTTGGTAAACTTTGATTCATCAGTCCATAAAATTGTGCATTTTTTATGGGGATATCTAAAAAATAAAGTGTACAGTAACCATAATCCCATGACTTCAGTCGAAGATATGGAACGTCGAATAACTCTAGCCTGCCTAGATGTTGACTTTGCCACCTAAGTGCTGCTGCAAACAGAGCGTGGGAGTCCAGAGCTTTGGCTTGCCTATCCGTTGATGGTGCCCAGTTTGAAGAGCTTCTTTAAAGAAAACATAAGAGAAAGTAATAAGGTAATTTTGACATTAAACTGAAATTTGCTTTTCATATTTTAAATTACCATAACTTTTGAAAAACCTAACCGATTTTAATTTTTTTTTTTATATTTTTTTAGAGGCTCAAGTACTATAAAAATATGCAAAAAAAAATATAATGTTCCATTTGAAAAAAAAAAGTTGGATGCTATCTCGGGATATTGGGGTTTAAAAAAATGGATCAATCACTGAAAATAAACTAGACTAAAAATGATTAAATACGTGTTTTCTATTTTTTCGAAATTTCCCGCCGTTTGAAAAAAGTGGGTGGAGCATATAACTCTGGTCACCCTATATATATATAAGTGTAGTATAAGATATATATATATCTTTTAGACGTAAAATTAAAAATTTATAAACTGGAAAAACACAATTCATTCAATTTCTTTAGAAATATGGTAGTAACGATGATATTTGACTAAGTTTTCTTAAGTAAAAACGGCATGAAGTTCATTTATTTCATTCTCACGACCTTTCTATTATATATTATATTTGTATATGCCCGGATATGCTTAACCGGGGGAATATATCACAAAAATATTTCCAAAATTTTGGAGAAGAGTACTGAAATTAATGTTGTAGAGGAGTAAATTCCAAATCTAATTTACTACTCCAAAACAAAACAAACAAAAAATCTAGCGTAAAAAATACTACCTCTAATTGTTGTTAGTACAACTATAGCTAAGATAGATTATAGACAGAAAAGTATTTATTTACAAAAAGATAAGTAACAAAAGACATTCAAATTTAAATTTAGTAATATAAACACTTAGGCAATGAAAAGATCCCTCTGCCAAGTCTGTGTAAAATAAACAAGTTCCAGTAGAGAGAATAAAGAAACAAACGGAAAAAACAAACAAAAGCCACTCTCACTAAAGCCACTGACACAAACAAAGTAAACTTCATATTTTTATCAAGTTTTATAAGCTTCATATAAAAAAAAATAAACTACTAATCAGAAGTAAAAAACTTTACAAGTTTAAAAGTAGCCAAGTTATATATATGGTATATAAAGTACGATTTATTTAAACAAAAATATCTATTTAAAAACCCACTACATTTTCTCATACTATTGTTAATTGTAAACATTAAACAAAGAAATTTCACTCAATGTTTAGTTCCTAAAAAATTATATAGTGCTGGTGAGGGGCTGTCTTCTCTTAATTGCGTAAAATCTAAGGCCTCTATCACAAAATGTGCGTAAAATCTTCTCTCTCTAACACATACAGACCATTTATTAAAAAAATACTTTTCTGGACCTCAAAACGTATAATTTCCCATGAAATTTCGATGTCGAAAAATTGACACGATTACAATATCTACTTCTCTTAATTAGGGGTGTATGAAAAAGTAAAAATTGAATATAATGAAATATATTAAATCAATAAAATATTAGGCAACATTAAAAGGAAAAATGTATAAATATGAACTATGAAAATAAATGAGAAATAAAAACGAATAAACCAATTATGTATATCTGAACAATCCAAGCATTAAATTAAAGTTGGTTCACTAAATT
The DNA here is from genome assembly GCA_011037195.1 of Triatoma infestans. Taxonomy (NCBI): domain Eukaryota; kingdom Metazoa; phylum Arthropoda; class Insecta; order Hemiptera; family Reduviidae; genus Triatoma; species Triatoma infestans. The sequence continues at coordinate 126,395 of JAAEAF010003074.1, read as the reverse complement.
CATTGTAACATTACTTTAAATGATTAATAAGAATGAAAATTGAAATAATTTAATTATAAGTATTAAAGAAATTCAACCTGTTTAATAATTTGATTGATCATCTCTTGCACTGATGACAGCCTTATTATATAGCAACTGAACGACACCATAAGGGCACTCAAACTTTTTTATTAAATTCAACAATAAAACACAATTTTAGACTCGAATAAAACAAAATGTATGACTAAGAATGATTTTAAAACTATATATATACACATATAAACAAAACTTGTACTTTTAATTAATCTCGAAACACTTCAAGTTAAAAGAAACTGAGAAAAGAAAATATTCAGAACAAAATGGCTGCTCATTACTGACTACTAACAGCTGATTACAAAAAAGATAACGTACGTATAAGGAATTTAAACAGTATGGCCAACTTAAAATAAGTGAATTATCCAGTCATTTTAACTGTTATATGAATATACCAACGAATACAAACAAGACAGTAAGGTAAGAAGTAACCTAACCTTTTCTTTCTTTTCATTTATATCTAAAATATTCAAAGTTGTCGATTTCTTAGTAAATTTCTTAATACTTGTTTAAATAAATAAACAATGTACGTCTTTTATAAACTTCTATTTACTTGAAGGTATACAATGTTTATTTCTTTATATTTTTACTTTCTCTTAGTGTTGAAGAAGAACTGTTTATACTTAATTTTTGTTATTAAATTATCTCTCTATTCATATAGATTCTTTTAGTGTTTCATGTGCCGTGATGAATGAATTGATATTAAAATTGAATTGAATTTAAGATTATTTACACCTAGCTGTAAATGAAATACAAATTAAAAATGACACTGTAACCTTCTTTGAATGACATGAAAAATAGTTTTTTTTAGTCTGTATGAATTCATCTTCTTTGTTGAATTTAATCATATAACTTATTAAAGTGAACGATTCTTACGAATATAAATTATATAGTGAGATATGTAGCTTATTTTTACTATACTTTACATGATTTCTCTTAGTGTTAACGAATCATATACTAATAAAATTACTTTCAACTTTTAATTTTTAGCTAAAGTTGCCAAACAAAATATATCGTAGTGTACGTTTGTTTTATATTGGTAGATAGATAGTATGAGAATAATGTGACTGATTACATTATAGTCCGCAAGGCAGCGTCTGCATCATCTTTGAATTTCACTTGAAAATCTAACGTCATATAATTACCAAAAAAAGTCCAAAACATTTAAGACAAATCTGGTTCTGTAATTTCATAATTCCGGTAAACCGATTTCCTTTAAACTTGGAATTCTTGCAAAGCATTTAATAGAAGTTAAAATTTATATAGCTGATAGAAACATTGCACTGAAATCACACTTGAGTGGAAAATAGTAGCTCCCACAGAACTACTACGATAAATTTTCCCAGAAAGATGTTTCAAATAAAAGTGATAGGCATTCATGTAAGCAAATAGCTTACGAAATTTAAAGAAAATCATTTCAGTAGTTTTCACGAAAACTGAAAAAAAAAAAAATATATATTCATTTACGATTGATGGATTTTCGGGTCAGGTGATACCTAAACGGACTATCAACCTTCATGATACTTCGTAAAACACGCACACGCACACACACTTGCCTTGGAAAATACGCCAGATAGAGAAAAAAAAAGCCAAATGATACCGACGTGACGTAATTATTTCAAGGATTCCAAAATATGTGCGATCTATTATTTTTTTTTTTTTTGCTGCAGAAATAAGAGATTTCGAAACCAACATTCTTATTTCAAATTGGACCATATATATATTTTTTTTTTTAACGAATTCTTAAAGTAGATTTCTTTTTCATGAAAAATTGATATTAAATGTGAAAAATCTGTTTGAATATTTGCTGAGTTATTCAATATTGAATGTAGAAAAATTTTGTACTTTCTGGTTGCTATTATCCCACATTATTTTTTGAATTTATCTTCAAATAAGGCAATAACATATACTCGTATTTTATAGAGTGATAAATGTAATTTTACAAATAATGGATTCCAGTATCAATGTATAATATTATAGTGAACTAAAAAAAGTTAAATCTTGAAGTGATTCAATATCAAAAAGTAGTGTCAAAAACAAAGAAAAGATGTAACTAATGATATATTGGAGTAGGCAATTAGTGGATAAAGAGTGTGGGTATTTGGTAGATTGGAATGAAAACGATTAAGATGTCCCCCATTGGCTGGCCTAGCCTGATGGAAGCTATAAAAGAGTTGAGCTTAAGAGCGGAGAAAGAGAAAATGAAAGAGGCGGGCCCTTTCTATTCGGCTCATTTACTGCGGGTACAAGTAATGCTGGCTTACAAGATACATGACCGTAAATACAGGTGCACAACGATGAACTGTTGGAGTGGCTGAAAGAGGCAGCAAGATGGAGGAGGTGGATAATGCCGGCTACCTGTACAGCCTGCCCTCACAGGTGGTAAATAAGGCCGCACATCGATTTCTACACACAACGGTTAGAACTTGTGAACATACTTGCTCAACTAAACACACTCCAATATTATCCCATCTCTTTAAATCAATTAAAATAATCTGGTGTGAAACACTCACACAACTTTCTCTTACTCCAGTTCTCAAAATTATAATTGATAAATTTTATAGCTAGTATACAAAATTTAAAGGAAATTCGTCGAAAACTGAAAAAAAACTGTTCAGTAAAAGCGCACTTCCGGTTTACTAATTTTCTTAAAACTGGGAATTTTAGTCAGCTATTTATTTCTAATTAATTATATTTGGTTTGGATGATAGAATTGTATAATCAACTATGATAGCACTTTAGAGGAAGCTGTAACCCCACCCCCACCCGCTAAAATTGCCCTTAAATGAATTTTCCCATAGAAATGTTTCAAATAAAAGATGTAGATCTTTGCAGGTTTAGTTTATATAACTTTCAAGAAAATCATCGGAGCCATATTTGAAAAAATCGAGAAAAAGTGAAAAAATAAACGCGCTTCTGGTTATCCAATTTTTTCAAATTCGGAATTTCTACAACACATCTAATTCTAATTAACATTATTTAGATGAGAGAATTGTCTAATAAACTGAAATAGCACTTTAGATGAAAACCTATCCCCACCCCTCCCCCAAAAGTACCCTTAAATGCATTTTTCCGGAGAAATATTTCAAATAAAAGTTGTAGCTCTTTTTATATATGTAGTACATACACCAAGTTTAAAGAAAATCGTCGGAGCCATTTTTGAGAAAATAGCAAAAAAGTAAAAAAAAAAAAACTAGTAAAGTAGTACTTCCGGTTGAGGAATTTTGACGTATAACGTATGGGTAATCCCATGGTGATACCTAAACAGAATATCAAGTTTCAACTATCTACGGTTTTTCGTTTTTGGCCTATGCTGTTCAAATACATACACACGGGCACAGATCATTTGCTAATAACCACTTTTTTTGACTAAGCAAACCTCAAAACGGATATTTCCGAAAGAAAACTCGTAGCGAAAATTTGACACGATTCGAATACTGACTCTTACTAGGAGTAAGAGAAAGTAAAAATATATTTAAATCTGTAATTTTTGGGGAGTTCTGAGGGGCGAGTGGCTTTCCAAAAAAGTCGTTATTAGCAAATGATCTGTGTCTGTTGTAACCGTCGTATGACAGTTACATAAAATAAGTTGTAAATTTATTTTAATTTTCAAATACTCGTAATTTTATTTGTGTATTGGCCTTGAAATTTATTAGTACGGCTGTGCTGTATCTAGGGCCAGGGTTAATAGAAATACTGGAATGTACTTTGTACCACAATACCATAAACTAGTGTACTATTGTATTATAGTATAGCATATACTTCGTACGTGCGTTAGTAGGTCAGTAGGTAGCCGTCGCTCACTGTGTGAAGGTGAATTTTTTGTGACTGCTTTTTCTAAACGGCATTGCCGGATTTTGAGTGCACAGCACCGAACTCCTGATCCCTGTCAACTCGTCGGGTCGTCTGGCTCAAGAGGACGCCCCGAGTACCACGAAGGAGGTGGATTTCGACAGTTGGAGGAAAAAAAGAAAAAGGACCCACCCGGTCATAGGCAGTACCTCGACGGGAAACTGTATGTATTGTAGTTTCTTATACATATAACTATATAAAAAAAAAGAAACAATCACTCGGCGGCTACCGCACTAAAGTGCAGTGAAGAGGAAAAGTGTTTTCCCCATTTGGTACCCTTAATACAGACTGAGGGCAGTTGTAAATTACGTATATTTTGAAAATCAAATTACTTAAAAAGAAAGTTACTTAAAAATGAACTACATTAAATTACTTATTTAGTTTGTATCTTACTTATATCACTTATAGTAATTATATATATTAGTTCTGTTCACTTTAACTTCATAGTAGTTTTTTTTAATGTTTTATAATACAGAATGAGAATTATTACTTTCTCTTACTCCTAGTAAGAGGAAGTATTGTAATCGTGTCAAATTTTCGATATCGAGTTTTCACCGGAAATATCCGTTTTGAGATCCCCTGAGTCCAAAAAAGTGGTTTTTAGCGAATGGTCTGTATGTGTGTGTGTGTGTGTATGTATGTGAACAGCATAGCTCAAAAACGAAAAATCGTAGAAAGTTCAAACTTGATATTACGTTTACGTATCACCATGGGATCTGACGGTGCGTTATGTGTCAATATTCCTCAACCGGAAGTACCACTTTACTAGTTGTTTTTTTTACGTTTTTGCAATTTTCTCAAAAATGGCTCCGAAGATTTTCTTTAAACTTGGTATATCAACTACACCTACAAAGAGCTACAACTTTTATTTGAAACATTTCTCCAGGAAAATTCATTTAAGGGCACTTCTGGGGAGGGGTGGGGTTAGGTTTTCATCTTAACTGCTGTTTCAGTATATTAGACAATTCTGTCATCTAAATAATGTTAATTAGAATTAAATATGTTGTTGAAATTCCGAGTTTGAAAAAAAATAGATAACCGGAAGTGCGTTTTTACTGAAATATAATTTCCAGTTTTCTGGTATTTTCTCGAAAATGGCTCCAACGATTTTCTTTAAACCAGCGTTGTTAACTATACATATAAAGAGCTACAACTTTTATTTGAAACTTTTCCCCTGATAAATTCATTTAAGGGGACTTTTGGGGGAGGGGGGTTATGTTTTTCTTTAAAATGCTATCACAGTTGATTATACAATTCTGTCATCCAAATTGAAATAACTAGAAATTAATATATGACCCAAATTCCGAGTTTCAAGGAAATTAGTAAACCGGACAGTTTTACTGGACAGTGTTTTCACTTTTCGACGAATTTCATTAAATTTGGTACACTAACTATAAAATTTGTCAATTATAATTTTGAGTACTGGAGTAAGAGAAAGTTGTGTGAGTGTTTCACACCAGATTTTTTTTTGTGTGTAAAGAGATTTATTTTGAATTTGGAAGTCATTTTTTTTGGGTAAAGAGAATTATTTAAGTTATTATTATTTTATTTTAATTTATTATTATTTTAAGTTGGAAATCATTGTATCGTTTTGTTTCCGGTGTACTTATATAAATTTGTTCCAGGGCCTGGACATAGTATCTATTTTTGCTGTACATGTAGCTGAGAATTGCTGTTGAATTATACTTGAAATTTTTGGTTTTAATAAAGGAGTGTATAAGTACGTCTCAATTTCAACCTGTGTATTAATTACTTGGACCAGAGATAGCAGCACAGCCAATTTACATAGACATACGGTTCGCTGTTGCCGTAAGCAATTAATTTTTTTTTGGTTTCTTTTATTAATTTAAGTTTAAATTACAACAGCGTGGCGCCCAAATTTTCCTTTTCCCTCTTCTTGGATTTGTTTATCTCTTTTGATTTGTTTATTTATTTTATTTTATTGATTTCTTTCTTTCTTTCTTTATTTATTTTTAAAACCCTTATAACCCCGCCCGTCTCCATTGCAGCCCAGCCGGGCCTCTGAGAGTACACTGAGCAGGGAATTTGAGTGTAACACTGTGTGTACGTATAGGCCAAAAACGAAAAACCGTAGACAGTTGAAACTTGATATTTCGTTTAGGTATCACCATGGGATCTGACAGTACGTTATCTGTCAAAATTCCTCAACCGGAAGTACCACATTACTAGTTTTTTTTTTTTTTTTTACTTTTTTTTGCAATTTTCTCAAAAATGGTTTCGACGATATTCTTCAAACTTAATATATTAACTACACATACAAAGATCTACAACTTTTATTTCAAAACATTCCCTGGGAAAATAATTCATTTAAGGGCGCTTTGGGGGGGTGTGTGTGGGGTTATGTTTTTCTATTAAGTGCAATGTACAATTCTACCATCCAAACAAAATTAATTAGAAATAAATAGATGGCCAAAATTCTGAGTTTCAAGAAAATTAGTAAACCGGAAGCGCGCTTTTACTGGACAGTGTTTTTTTTTTTTTCAGTTTTCGTTGAATTTCATAAAATTTGTTACACAAACTATAAAATTTGTCAATAATAAATTTTGAGAACTTGAGTAAGAGAAAGTTGTGTGAGTGTTTCACACCAGATATTTTTTTTATTTTTTTTTTATTTTATTTGTTAACAGAAAAAATATCGAAATATAGCAGACAGACAAATCTATAATTTTTCTATAAATAATTTTCTATTTAAGCTAATGGTCTGTTACTTTTTTCCAAATATTTAATACAAAAAATTTGCTTTCGTATGTCCATTTAGTGTTTATATACATGACTAGAATAATCCAATGTATTTCTTTTATTGTCCGCGCCTAAAGTTGAATATTTAAACCTATAAGTTGGAATATTTCCCACATGACATTTTTTATTTAATGATTTATTTATAAATTTACTTAAACCAGCTTTTTCTTCATCCTGAACAACATCCCGTTACTATAGTTATAACACGTTTTAATTAATGATAATCTGTTGCAGAAATAACAAGCGTGTTAAAATAAAAGGTAAAATGGTTGGGAAGTTTTTTTGCTAATCCATCTGTTCCGGCAGTTTTATTTTATTTTTATCCTCTGAACGCTATTTTTTTTTTTGTTCGCTCGGATTTTCACTCACGACTAATCTTGCTATCATTAAACAAACTTTGTTAAACAATAACAAAGAAAAAAAAAGCAGTTTTAAAACATTAATCCTATTTATGTAGCTACTAATATCGCCTTAAGCAAATCTCCCATTCTCTAGGAAGTTGCCCCTCTCCACATTCTACTTAAGAGAAAACAAAGTAACATAACATATCCACGCTAATTCGGCTATATGCCGATAATCCAAGCGATATTTTCTCTTACGGTTGATACAATTTTCGAAGTTAAATTTTTATCGAAAATTCATTTTTTGAGCTCTCTTAAAAAAACCTATGGCGGAACACAGCCCATGAAGGGCCAAAAGGCTTGTCAGATGGCCAATTTGTATTGGGGAGGGGGCGTGTGCTAAGCACGCCGCAAGTTCCCTCGCCGTTTAGTTCCTGCCTTCGCTATCACCAATTGAGCTTCCCACTTTTTTTTCACGATGATGGGTAAATACCGACTTTGCCCTCGCAAGAATTGGAACCCTAAATTGTCGCACCATAGACGAATGCGGTAGCCACTAGACCAACGCTAAGTACAAATTATTACGAAGGAGGACCAATCTTAGGTACGAAGAAAAAATTTTTTAGCGATTGGACTGTGTGTAATATTATATAGAGTGAACTTTGGCCTCCCTAACAATTCCTCTCCAAGCGTGTCTCTGTCCTGCACTTTGCGTCTTCATTCATTCACTCCGATTTTTATCAGATCATCATCTACGTCCTTGCTCCAGCATTTCCTCGGGCATCCTCTTTTCCTCGTTCCGACGAATATCTCTCTCATTATTTTCTTGGCCATCCATCCTCTCATCTGGAAGTCTTTCCACATGTCTTGGCTAGCTGAGTCTTTTTGATTTAATGAAACATACTATATCTTCGCGACCTATCAGCTTGTCCAATTAATGGTTGAACCTAATAGGCCAAGTACCTTGCGTACATACTGTACCTACCAAAAATACGTCTCATTATTCTTCTCTCGAATATTCACAAAACCTGGTCTCTGCTCCGTAGGCAACTACGGGACTGACGAGAGACTTGTACAGGTTCAACTTGGTCTTTCTTGATAAAAGAGTCGATTTAAACAACTTTAAGAGGCCGTAATCATGCCTTCTTTCCAGCCATTATTCTTTTCTTTATCTCATCACTAACCTTGTTTACGCTGTTTATTTCCGCAATAGTGTTTTTCAAAGCAGTAGCACTCAGTGGGGGCAATCTAAGGAGGAAACAGAAGTGGAAAAAGACTAGGGGCTAGTCCAGTCGCAGCTTAAAAACTTTACTTTCATTCGACTAATCATCAACGTTCAACGACCATCGTTCTCACACTGTCATTCTGCCAGTCAGTCAGTCACTCTCTTCTCACGCTATCATATTCTTAATCTAAATTATATAGTGTAAAGATCTTCCAATAATCTCATTCAATATTTACAGTGTTCAGTAAGTCTAACTTATCCCAGAAATGTCCACTGCAATGTATACACATTTTAGAGAGAAAAAAAAATATTGTATAAATTTAACTTGTACAAATATACCTCTTCTGAAGTGCCAAGTATGATAGTAGTCTACACTGGGCAAGACAAAATCCTAATGTGCACGTGGACAAAACAGTCTATTTCCCGGTAATCAATTGATAAATGTAGTAAAAGTAGTAAGTACTTCGTGTTCTTCAATCACGACAGTATTTTCCATCATTACAATTGCATATTGGCAAAATATATTGAAGAAATAAATTAGATATAAAATTTTATTTATAAGTCTATATCGGAATCACGAGATAGTTCCTATCCTATCCGATAGTCACGCTGCCATCAAAATACTGAGCTCCTATGTTATCAGTTCAAAAATGGTTTGAGAATGCCTAAGCAAGCTTAATGACCTAGGCAGAAGAAACAAAGTCACCCTATTCTCTGTGCTGGGGCATGTCGGCGTGAAAGGTAATGAGGTGGCCGACACCTTGGCAAAAGAAGGCGCTGCATCTCCTCTCTTGGGGGGGCCTGAGCCCTTTTGCGGAGTCAGCGACCAGGTGTTCTTAGAAGAAATCAAGAAGGAGAAGGTGGCGAAAAGAGCTCGTCTCTGGAACATTCTTTCGGGACTGAGGCAGGCCAAGGTCTGTCTAGGAGGCTATAACCAGGAAAGGTCGAAGTCCTGCATCAGTCTGAGTAAGAATAAGATCCGTATCCTTATGGGATTTCTTACGGGGCACTGCAGACTCTCAGGGGACACCTGAGGAAGCTGGGCCTACAAGACGATGGCAAATGCAGACCGCGATGCCGTCATCCAAAAAAGATTTAATAGCCTGGGATGTTATCAGATAGGGGAGGAGGAAATATCCACCCTAGAAACCTCCAGGATTTTGGGGATTCCCTTAGGGAGTTCAACCTGGAGCATGCTCATCTCCAGCACCAGAGGGACTACAATAGATCAACAAAATGGTCGCAGTGTAGAACCCTCAAAAAAAAAAAAAAAAAAAATTGTGTGTGTAGATAGTATAGAAAGAAAATCGTTGCGGTCGTTTGAAGAGAAAAATCTCGAAAAATTGAAGAAAGAAAGTTCTGGTGTGAAACACTCACACAACTTTCTCTTACTCCAGTACTCAAAATTATAATTGACAAATTTTATAGTTAGTGTACCAAATTTAATGAAATTCGTCGAAAAGTGAAAACACTGTCCAGTAAAACTGTCCGGTTTACTAATTTCCTTGAAACTCGGAATTTGGGTCATATATTAATTTCTAGTTATTTCAATTTGGATGACAGAATTGTATAATCAACTGTGATAGCATTTTAAAGAAAAACATAACCCCCCTCCCCCAAAAGTCCCCTTAAATGAATTTATCAGGGGAAAAGTTTCAAATAAAAGTTGTAGCTCTTTATATGTATAGTTAACAACGCTGGTTTAAAGAAAATCGTTGGAGCCATTTTCGAGAAAATACCAGAAAACTGAAAATTATATTTCAGTAAAAACGCACTTCCGGTTATCTATTTTTTTTCAAACTCGGAATTTCAACAACATATTTAATTCTAATTAACATTATTTAGATGACAGAATTGTCTAATATACTGAAACAGCAGTTAAGATGAAAACCTAACCCCACCCCTCCCCCAGAAGTGCCCTTAAATGAATTTTCCTGGAGAAATGTTTCAAATAAAAGTTGTAGCTCTTTGTATGTGTAGTTGATATACAAGTTTAAAGAAAATCTTCGGAGCCATTTTTGAGAAAATTGCAAAAACGTAAAAAAAACAACTAGTAAAGTGGTACTTCCGGTTGAGGAATATTGACACATAACGCACCGTCAGATCCCATGGTGATACCTAAACGTAATATCAAGTTTGAACTTTCTACGATTTTTCGTTTTTGAGCTATGCTGTTCACATACATACACACACACAGACACACACACACACACAGACCATTCGCTAAAAACCACTTTTTTGGACTCAGGGGACCTCAAAACGGATATTTCCGGTGAAAACTCGATATCGAAAATTTGACACGATTACAATACTTCCTCTTACTAGGAGTAAGAGAAAGTAAAAAAAACAGTTTGTTAATATTATTTTCTCTTGTTTTAAATTCTAATAATCATGAAATTCTAGAAAGTAATTACAAAAATAAAACAAAACAAAAAAATAATTAAATTTGTGTGTGTGTGTGTGTGTGTGTGTGTGTGTGTGTGTGTGTAGTGTATGTGAGTATGGTGTTGAACTTGGTTTAATTAAAAATAAAAATATTTTCCTTTATATAACATGATATGGTGTGTGTGTAATATGTGTATGGAATGTCTAATAATATAATTTACAATCTACTCTTTGTTTCGCTAATTTAATTTGAAATACTTTTTACCTTAGAAAATTCAACAAAACAAAAACACAATAAATTTATTACAAAAACATTGTTTACTACTTGTTAAATAAGTTAATATTTATAATACTTCAAAATAAAACTGTCAACCATGAATAAAATTGATGTCCTTTAATTTGTCCACTTCTACTATTGATTACATTGAATCCCCCGTCCCACCACCAAAAAAAAAACTATCAATCACTGGCTACAACAGTGCAACTTGATTAACTCTAAAAAACTAAAAGTGAGTTTTATATGCATGAATTTAACTACAACATTGTTAATATCTTTAATCTTTATAACAGTTCTATTATTTTGATTCTACAGAAGCAATTTCAAATGAAATTTAAAAATTCCTTACAATCAATATGATTTCCTAAATTGTTCCATGTTTAAATTTAATTTTTGTACAATATTTTTTTAATTTCTCTTTCTATTGTAAATTGAGGTATTGCGATCATATCAATTCTCCAAAATTAAACTTCCGGCGGAAGTACTTAGAATTTTATCCAAATCCATCAACCGTAATTTGCCACTTTTGGAATGAATGTTTTTTACTTTTTCAGTTTTTTTTTTTTTTTTGTGGGATTTACTCCACACGATTTTCTCTAATCATCTTCAACTATATAAAATACAATAAGCTACAACTTTTATTTGAAATATTACTCCGGAAGTAAATTCATTTAAGGATACTTTTGGTAGAGGGTCGGGGGTTAATGGTTCCCACTAAAGTACTATTTCAGTTTACTATACAATTCTATCATCTTTTTTTTTTTTAAGCTTTATTCATGCTACAATCAGCGCGACAGCACTATAAGTAACAATTATTGCAAAAGAACATAAATACATAATTAGTGGAGAAGTTACCCAATGGCGACACTCCAAAACTACACAAAGTTACCATTACTTTTTCCACTTGAGAGGAGAACACGACGTCTAGGAGGGCTAAAGTAAAGGATTTGTGAGACTATAGGTTAATATGGAATTTCCTGCTACGAGTTTGGGCGTCTTCAGCAATGAAAGATATATTAAGGTCAGTGTGTATGGTTCGGTTGAAGAACGTAAAAAGAAGCGTAAACCGGAAATCAATTTTTAATGAACAGTTTTTTTTTTTTTTTTTTTTTTTCAGTTTTCCCGATTTTCTGCATAAAAAAACCATCCACGAATTTCATTAAACATGGTAAGTATACTAACTATGAAATCTATGTCAATTACATTTTTACTTTCTCTTACTCCTAGTAAGAGGAAGTATTTAATCGTGTCAAACTTTCGATATCGAGTTTTCACCGGAAATATCCGTTTTGAGGTCCCCTGAGTTCAAAAAAGTGGTTTTTAGCAAATGGACTGTGTGTGTGTGTGTGTATGTGAACAGCATAGCTAAAAAACGAAAAACCGTAGAAAACTGAAACTCAATATTCCGTTTAGGTATCACCATGCGATCTGACTGTGCGTTATCTGTCAAAATTCCTCAACCGGAAGTATCACTTTACAAGATGACTTTTTTACTTTTTTGCGTTTTTCTCAAAAATGGCTCCAAGGATTTTCTTTTAACTTGATACATCAACTACATATACAAGGAACTACAACTTTTATTTGAAACATTTCTCTGGGAAAATTGATTTAAGGGCCCTTCTGGTGGAGGGGTGGGGTTAGGTTACCCTCTAAAGTGCTATTTCAGGTTATTACACAATTCGGTCATTTAAATAATGTTAATTAGAATTAAATATGTTGTTGAAATTCCGAGTTTGAGAAAAATCGGAAAACCGGAAGTGCTTTTGTTTTAACACTTTACTAAATATGATTTTTTCACTTTTTCGCGATTTTCTCCAAAATGGCCCCGACGATTTTTTTGAAACTACACATATGAACTAAATATTCGAAAGATCTACAACTTTTATATAAAACATTTCTCTGGGAAAATTCATTTAAGGGCACTTTTAGGAGAGGGGTAGGGTTACAGCTTCCTCTAAAGTGCTATCATACTTGTTTATACAACTCTATCATCCAAATGAAATTAATTAAAAATAAATAGTTGGCCAAAATTCCGGGTTTTCAGTAAACCGGAAGTGCGCTTTTACTGAATAGTTTTTTTTCAGTTTTCGACAAATTTCAATAAAATTTTGTGCACCAACTATAAAATTTGTCAATTATAATTTTGATAACTGGAGTAAGAGAAAGTTGTGTGAGTGTTTCACACCAGATTTTTTTTTATATTTTTGCAGTAAGAGGAAGTATTATTTCTTTTACTCCTACTAAAAAAAAAAGGTGTTGCAATCGTGTGAAAATTTACGAAATTATGTTAACACCGGAAATAACATGTTGTCTTGAAGCGATGTATGAAAAAAAATGTTTTCAACAATTCTGTCTATCTGTGTGTGTGTGTGTGCCAACAAAATATCGCAAAGAAGAAAAATTCCCAGGAAGTTTAAACTTGATTTCTACCACCGACCGTATCTGACAAAAAAGATTTCGGGCAAAAACCATCAATTGAATGTGCAAATTTACTCAATGATTCTTTTTTTTTCCTTTTCAGTTTTTCAAGATTTTCTTTAAAAAAAACTGCTCCTAAGATTTCTATCACTTTTATTTGTAAGATTTTTTGGAAAAAAGTTCATTTTATTGGTGGAGGGGCAAAGATTATCCAAAAAAAAAAAAAAAAATTGGAATTGTAGTCCAAAAGGTCTATTTGGGGGGGGGGTTAGTTTTTATCTGTGCAGTTAGCATTTCCAAGTTTTAAAGATATCGCTATAAACGTATTGTTCGTTCAATTGGTTATATGGTTGTAAAAAAAAATACCTGTTTATCTAGAGCCTCGCACTCATGGTTGTCCAGATTTTCTTCATATAGAATTCTACAGAAGCTAATAATCACAGTTATCACACTTTCTTGGAAATAATTATTATGATAATAATATATTTTGTAACTGCGATCATTAAGTCACCTCTGTCTTGATTTATAATGTTCACTTGCGTTAAAAACGTGAGTTCGTGTCGTTTATTCGCATAAAAGAAGGTCACAATGGAAACGGATATAAATTAATGATCTAATGAATAAAATAAGTTAGTATAGAAATTAGAGAGAGGGAGAGAGAGAGTGTGTATATATATATGTGTGTGTGTGTGTGTACGTATGAGAAGAGAGAAAATATATGAAATCACGTTTAAGCAAACAGATAATGGAGCTGTTGGCTTACAATTTCCTAAAGAAGAAGAAGATTATGTAAACGATACTAGCGTAAATGATACGAGTCGTTGAACTCTCAATTGCTTTGGATAAGAAGTCTTTTAAACCCAATTAATTCGATAAATCAACCCACGGAATAAAACTACTTCAGAGAGAACCAATGAAATTTGATGGTAGCGTATTTATAATTTTTTTTTCTTTTTGTACACCTATTCAGGGCGTTTAATATCTAAGAAAGATGCAATCGAAATATACCTTATTATTATTAATAAAAACTGATAACAATTCAGGAATATCGTTGAGAATTAATGTCTTATCTTCAAAAGAAAACGCTATTTACGAAATAATTAATAATGTTTTTTTTTTTTTAAATAACAAAAAAGTACTGGAATACTTTTAATGAAAATTGTAAATAAAAGGATATATGTTGTTGTGGTGGTTGGTTCCGCAGTGCTGGGAAGCATCAGAGACATTTTCCGTAGTAGCCTGCTTCATTTTGTGGTCATCGACCGGTTTCGGGCGTTCGCCCATCTTCAGGATGCGCTTTTCAGACAGTGTGCCAACACAGACTCGTACAGAGCAAACTTAGTTTCACATTTATGCTACGGTAAACGGTAAACGCCCGAAACCGGTCGATGACCAAAAATGAAAGCAGGCTACCACGGAAAATGTCTCTGAAAGGATATATTGTAGTACTATAATTACATTAAAGCTATAAATGACCTTCCATAAAGTAATTTATTAAAACAAATAATATTTTCCACCGTTTGGGAATGTTACTTTCGCTATATTTATTATTGTAATATATAATTATTACCTACAAAAAAAATTATACATATTTTTATAAAAAAAAAAAAAAAAAACCAAAGTAATAAATAATGGAAAAATAAGATATTAATGATTTGTTTAAAAAAAAAAAACCGATTATATAAATAAATACATTTTATTGTAACAAAAAGGTCACTGAGCTGATTATTTCTTTTTTTCTTAAGTTAAGTTAGTTAAGTTTAATGAATTTAAAAAAATATTTATAATAATTTTCAAAGTCTTTCAGGGTTCCCTATTTTCCAGTGAAAGCTGGGAGTAATGCAAGGTAGTATACAGGTCCGATTTTATACGCAATATACAATGCTGATCTTCCCCAACATCCTAGTAAAGTAATCATGTAACGTTCGCTGATGATATTGCCATTCTTTTCTCCCATACTAAACCTATGACAACCTCCACTCACCCTCAAGATCATCTTTACTTGAAAAGTGGTTCAAAAAATGGAAGATAAAAGTGAATGAAAAGAAAAATGAGAAATGGAGAAATGAAGTGAAGAAAAGAAGAATTTGGAAATTCTATCAATGATTTGAATGTTATTAATATTACATAGGTTATGAAACCATACATTATACTGGAGTGGTACTTTAGAGGAAAGCATAACGCTGCTATCCCCCCCCCCCAGAACCCTCAGAAATCAATTTTCCTAACTTGTTTCAAAAATTAGGAAAATATTAGAAGTAAAAGTGATAAATATTTATGTGTGTAGATAGTATAGGAAGTTTAAATAAAAATCGTTGAGAGCCGATTTCAAGAAAACACGAAAAATAAGTCACATTTCCGGGTGATGGATTTTGCCCAAAATCTTTGTGGCTAAATGCGGAGTTTGTGCCTAAATGGAATATTTAACAAACATTGGTCTAGAGTTTTATCAACTCTTACTATACATAGTAAGATTGTGATGCAAAAAAAGAAAACAGTCGGCCAATATCACAATATCAAGAAAACAGTCGGCCAATATCACAATATTAATTAAACAGTCGGTCAATATCACAATATCAATAAAACAGTCGGCCAATATCACAATATCAATGAAACTGTCGGCCAATATCACAATATCAATAAAACAGTCGGCCAATATCACAATATCAAGAAAATAGTTGCCCAATAAGGTAAAGCTAGGAGAGATCACGCACATTTCAAAGTTATGCCCGGTATCAAAATATAGGAGATATATTAAAGAGGTAATTCTTATAAAACATATGCCAACTACTATTATCTGCAAAAAAAAATGTTATTTTTCAAAATAAAGACATTCTCATTTATTCCAGAAACAAAATACAAAATACATTTGGCCGTCTCTCCGACTATGGTAAGATAGATGACGCACCATAGATAGGAGACCTCTCCTCTGTGAAGGTAACATGGCTGATCGACATGAAACTTGGTAAACACTATGTCTACGAGTCCAACTTTAACGACAGCTGGAAATCTTTCATTTCAGTTGCAATTAATATAGTATATAAAAAAATTTACTAAACGTTATGAAAATTCACGTTATGAAAACACACGCTGATGCGTATAAATGTTCCTAGAACACAGAAGAACACACAAAATAACTGAAGAATTTTGCAATATGTTCGCTTCTGATCTCTCTCTGCTCCTCGATTAACTTCCATGACGCCACGTGGTGGCAAACAATCAATCAATTCTTTATTGCTTTTAAGATAAATATCTTACAGCAAGGGTTGAGTCTTTTACAAAAAATTATTATATAAAGAAAAAACTATAAAATAATACAGAACCAAAAGGGGCAAAATGAAGTACATTCTTCATATGAATAATAACAATAAAAAATAAAGAACCAAAAAAAAAAAAGTTAACTATGATAAGATCACTGTATCCAATATAAAATAAAGAAAATAACTAATCAAGTTTGTATAAAGTTCTTTAACTTTAATGACTTTTGTACATAATGAAAAAGATTATTGACTTTAGTATGAGACTCTATTACTAGTAAATTAGATAGAGATTCATTATTTAATGGGTTTGAAATATGAATTGAGAGGTATAACTGCCTCTCAAGTGATTAATGTGGGACAAAGTAACAGGAAGTGACCTATACTGTCATTACCAGATTTACATAAAGAGCATAACTAATCAGGATCAAATCTGTATGTTATATTATTAAGATAAATTCTACAAAACTTGTCACTAGACAATCTTAATTGGGCACATACTCTTAGCTTATTAATATGGCACTGTAGTGAAATATAAGTTTCTCCGAGTCCCAACGTACTTATATTTCTAAATACTCGATTATATGATGAGATTGTCCTAGATACTCTTTAGATATCAAATTATTTTTAAATGACTCCAATAGACTTGGAAAAGAACGGTATAGTAATTGATGATCCTGGGCATTCCAGATGTCATCAGCTCCTATTTCTAACAAGTAAGCTCTGACCATATGACACCAGTTAAAAGGGATCTTACTATTTTCAAAAAGTTCTAACAGCCTACAGTAACAAATTTTTGGTAGCCGATCACTAGGCATTAATAGAAGTTTGAGCCACCATCTTAGTAATTGTTTAAAAATTCTTAACTTCAAGTGAACTCTTCCTGTCTCTAATCGGACATATGCGTCGGGCGTAGAACGTAGAAGATGTAGAAGTGATTTCAAAAATCTAATCTGTGTCCTTTCAACTAATTCGTCATACGGAGCGGCCCAAACCTCGGATCCATACATCAGAACATTTGTGACTAGGCTATCAAAAAGATACATCTTGGATTGCCAAGTATCACTCTTAATTGAATTTAGAATATTTAGGACAATAGGTATAGAATGGGAGCTCTTGGAGACAAAATGGACTGCGGAACGGGCAAATTTATCAGAAGACGAAAAGGGAATTCCTAGATATGGAATTCCAAGGTAATGTCTAGGGCAGAACCTTCAAAATAGAAGTCTTTAATATTTGAGAATTTCCCACTTACGTGGTGGCAAACAAGAGAAGTAAAGCATGCGTCTTCTCTCCTACCGCGTCATCTCTCCTAGCTTTACCCTATCACAATGCAATAAAACAGTCGGCCAATATCACAATATCAATAAAACATCAGCCAATATCACAATATCAATAAAAACAGTCAGCCACCATCACAATATCAATAAAACAGTTGGCCAATATCACAATATCAATAATACAATATCATTCATAAAAAAAAAATCCATTAAAACGCACAATAAGGTTTCAAAATAAAACAAGGACAAACAAAATTTAGAAAAGATATTTATCATAAAGATATTTATGACCAAAACTTTCGTGGTTATTTTTATTGTCAATAAACTGTAAATTTATTGATATTAATTGGTTAAATTAATTACTTTGTGCCAAGAAGGCATAAGGAAAGAAGTAAGCAATAAAGAATTATGGAGGATAATAACACTTGTTTTGTGCCAAGTTGGGTTCTTTTCAACTCCTATTGTATCTATACAGGAAGAACCTTGTATTATATATTATATACAACAGATAGGCTTAAATAGGTCAAAGGTCAGTTGCCTGGCTTTATTTTTACTTCTTTTTTTTTATATAAAAAAATATTCTTTTCTTTTTATTTATAAAATTAAATTAGAACATTTATTTAAATTAGAACATTTAACGATTCTCTTTGATGTAATGACTTGAATTCTAGATGTCTGTCAAACACAAATACAAAAATACCAATTGGATATTTTTATTTGATAGCTAAAATCTGATATTCTAACTACTTCTTTGAAAACCTATCAGTTTTGTTTGAAAGCTTTTTTCCACGATAATTAATAGGAGAGGGGATGATGAATTAGACTTCGCCCTAATTTTACCTTTTTAGATCAATTATCCCAATATTTCTCTTTGTCAGTAATCAATTTTAATTTTTACTTCTTCTTGTTAATTTTTTTTACTTAACACGCGAAAATATTATTTGTGTTTAATATAGTCGTACAAATTGTCAGTTATAAATTGTTTTTAGTTGACCACACTACTAACATCTAGATACAGCTTGAAGATGACATCAAGGGAGTGCCAATAGTGTCCGGCGCCTTATAACCTTCCCACATACAATCAACAAGTGTGGCGCGTGATAGAAATATAAAGTTTAAGTCAAGTATGTACACGAACCTTATATAGCCTTACTCTGACGATGGATGAGGATTCAAAATCGGTTAGCAACAACAAAAATTTGCATGCTACGACAAATAAAATCCCAAATGATATCTAGTGCGGACCCATATATATATATTCAATATTAATTAATTATAACTTTATGGAATAAAAACGATAATCTGTTATTTGGCAAAGAGAATCATTTGCACATCTTATATAGTTTTACATAAATAAGTGATACACTTTTTCCAGTTTTGAAATGTCATTACAAATTTCAAATAAATCATACAATTTAGGTAAATATTTATAGAGGTTTCAGATAATAACTTTAAGATTATATCAATTAGCCTAAATAGTTAAAATAATCCATCGGTAAAGAGAAGAGGAAACAATTTTGTATTAAATCTTATACTATAATAAAGAAATCATAGTTTCATGTACAACTATAAAGTTTAAACTATGTAGTTATAAACTATGATTTGAATAAAATGAACGTGGGTATTTTAAAATGTAATTTATTTTAATATAATTAATGAATCATCATATTTTTTTTTTTTAAACTATTTCCTCTTCGCCTGAAATCTTTGGCGCCTTTACTATACAGGCGGCGTCTTTACTATCTTGGCGCCTTTACTATCCTGTCGCGCACACCGTGCTGGCGGGCCGCCTCCTTAAAAGTTCGAAACTCAAAAAAAAAAAATTGTTATTTAGAATTATAAAAAATAGAAAGCGTTGTGAGTGTTTTACACAAGATTTTGTGGTTTACATTGTTCTTACTTTTTGGGAGGTAGTTTGCAATCTGATCAAACTTTCGGAAATTAAGTTTTCACAGGTACGAATAGACAATTTTTTTTAGTGAACAGTCTAAAATAATCTAATAGAATATGAGAACTATACTAACTGCATTGTCGCGTATTTCTACGCGAATTGATAACGGCGGGGACAATTAGTTGTGGGAGCCCCCCTTACTGTGTTTGAAAACTTACTGGTCACACGGTTGATTCAGTCGTATTTCTTAATATTCTATTTATATGAGAATTCATGCTATTTTTTATTCGTTTTATACTACATTACAATTAGTGCCTTGCACAATACTGCATTGATTAAAGGATCATGTTGTCTAACATGTCTGATCTAGTAAGTGCTGTTTGCACTTACAGGAGTCCACCCCTGTGAATTTTTAGTTCTGTTTCAAGGGCCAACTCTGACGTTACTAGTTGTATTTTGCTCCTGGCCACGGACGCCATCTTTTATACTACAGCACATGCTTCTTAAATCAGAACTCAACTTTATTGCAGCTCCAAGCAGCTAATTCTTACAACTGAATCTAATTTTATTGAAGACATCTCGTCACAAGCACCTTCAAGAGAGATTATTGCAATCTTCGCAATTAATTCTTTATCACGTTGGGACGCTAAGGCTGGTGGTAAAAACAGTTATTTGGTCCTTTCCCATCTCAATTTCCTCTAATTATTATTATTATTATTACTATTATTATTGCCAATATCTAGTTTAACATTCTTGCTTCACTAGCTGATGACTTGGCCACCTTAAGGAAGCATTTTATAATACTGCATACATTACTGTAATCATCAACTCAATTGGAACGATGACCCTATTTGCATCACTGACAACTTCAAGTGCAGTGTGATTCATTATTTAATTTTTTATATTAACTCATTTAAGGAACTAGTACCAGTTGAATTTAATAGCTGAATAACACAACCTTACTCAACAGTGTGGCCAGTCAGATATAGCACTTTTATCTCACTTCTCTTGCACTGGGAATCTTCACATCCAGGTATTTCTTTTGGTTAACTAAACTCTTTTTTTTGCATGTGCTACATTAACTTCTGCCAGCACCTATTTCAAGGGTGTATAACTTTATCATATGATCCTTAATTGGAGCTGTTCAATTTATTACAAGACATTGTGGCATTTTAAATACATTTTTTTTTTTTAGTGATTCATAAAGGTGTATTTTCTTTTTCAGAGACATTTTCCGTGGTAGCCTGCTTCATTTTGTGGTCATCGACCGGTTTCGGGCCGTTCGCCCATCTTCAGGATGTGTTTTTCAGACAGTGTGACACACAGACTTGCATAGAGCAAATTTAGTTTACACATTTTGACTGATGTTTTTAACTGTATTAAAACTGATGCTTTCCAGCTCTGCGGAACCAACCCCCACACAATTATTTTCTTTTTATTAACATTGTTCCAGAACTGGTCCTCCATTGATTAGAACCTGGATCGTGGGGCTTGTTCTCGCATCCATAGCTTCAGACGCCAGTACCTAGGATGTATAACTTTATCATATGATCCTTAATTGGAGCTGTTCAATTTATTGTTACAAGACATTGTGGCATTTTAAATACATTATTTTTTTTTTTGTAGTCATTCATAAAGGTGTATTTTCTTTTTATTAACATTGCTCTAATCTTTGTTTAGAGCTGGTCCTCCATTGATTAGAAGCTTGATCGTGGGGCTTGTTCTCGCATCCATAGCTTCAGACGGCAGCACCTAGGATTTGCATGTGATCTACATCACTATGCAGGCCATTCATTACCAGTGCGTTGCACAACAACGTTGCCCGCTGAAGACCAGGAATCGGGGTTATCACTGTAATTTACGTGTAGTGACGGAAATAAATGTACAGTTCAAAAGAAAAATTCGGAACTTATTCTTATTTCCCCGTCCAACCTGAATCCCAATCTTTAGCAAATGGAATAATTCCCAGTAAATGTTCCACATGCATACATATGGGCCTACCCCTTTTATTTAAAAAAAAAAAACGGTCTGAAACACATACACGACTTCCTCTTATTCATATTAATACAAATATATATAAAATGATAATTTTTCTCTAAACTCAAATTTTACATATTCATCCGATTATAAAATTAGGTAGGAGGATAAGTACCCAACTAGTACAAACCTTGGTAGCCAGAGAAGTGATTATATTGTTATCCAATAGAGCGCACTAATAAACTTGTACCAAGTGCACATAACATTTGAAACTTAAAATACAAATTCCATCATACAACTATCTAAAATAATTTTTTGTTTTTTAAATGTTTCAAATAAAAATGATATTTTTATGTATCTGAGTAGAGCGTATCAAGTTTAAAGGGCATCTTTATGGACGTCTTCGTGAAAATTCCAAAAAGCTCAGAAACCTATTTTGTTGTAAAGTCGTACTTCCGGTTAACCGATTTTCTTCAAATTTGGAATTCTAGGCAATGCTTCCAAATAATACTATATTAGTTACTAATTAATACTATATTAATACAAATTAATACTATATTAGTGGTAGATTAGATTAGATTCTAACGGGGGGATTGGCTCTCCCCTGCCTGCGCCACCGCGACACCCCATGGATCTATTGTGGCACTTCCCTAGTTGGAGGCCCTTCCCCGGTCCTGTCCTTTATCGGACTGTGGAGTTGGGGGTGGGGCTCCCAGGTGGTCAATTAGGGCACCTACCATCAGAGCACCCTCTCGAGTCCTGCTTGCCTTAGAAGACCTAATAAGTCCGAGAGGGTGCCCCGGCTGAGGCTTGTTGGCACCAGCTTCTCTTTACCAAAGAGGCGGTACCTTAGTCATACCAGCCCCTTCGCACTGACATACCACGTGCAACGCCGTCTCCTCTTCTTCCTGACAAAACCTACACAGGCTATCCGTTGCCAGGCCCATGCGGATGAAGCATGTGTTTGTTAAGTCTACAATGGCTAGTGAGAACGCCAACTGCTATCCAATATGGCCACCCGGCCTAATTGGAGTAATTCCGCAGTTAGCTTGGACGAGTGGCTATGAATAAACGTTTTCGCCAGCCTCTGGCCTGGAGTTTTTACACCCACCATTCCCTTGATCGGTCCTGCATCCATTTCTTGATGCGATAAGTGGTCTGATTGAACCCTCCCAGGCCAGACGATCCGCCGCTTCATTGCCTCTATATATTAGTGGTAGGACCATTCATTGTACTGAAATGGCAATTGTTATTCTCTTTCCTCAGAAATACTTTTAAAAAATAAATTTCCCCGAGAAAAATATTACAAAAAAAAAAATGAGAAAGGTTCATTTGTGAAGATAGTATACGAAGTTTAAAGAAAATGGTGAAAAAACTGAAGAAAAACCATTCAGTAATATCGTACTTCCTGTTGATGGATTTAGGTATTGATAGATTTTTTCCCTAAACCTTCATGCGGTGATAATACCTAAACAAAATATTAAGTTTGAACTACTTGATATTTCGATCATACACACACAAACATAGACATTTTTTCGTCCTCAATACCTTCCCCTTTTTTTTTTTGGTGGATATTTGAAGTGGAAGTAAATTGTGTTTCTAATTTTGCAATTGATTAAATTGGATAAATAATTAATAAAGAGTTTTAATTAATCTTTATTCTAATTCTATTCTCTCGTGAAGTTTTATTTCAACAATCAACCCGAAAGCATAAAGAAATATTTAAAACTATAATTAGAAAAATACAAAGAAAATGAATGCAACACAATTACTTTTAAACTTTCTTTTAAATTAGGAAAACAATAGCTTAAAAAAAAACAAAAAACGAATCACCCATTGTAAGGCAAGCTTGTTGAAATATTTAATGACGGAATGGATAAAACTGGGCTCTAGCCAATGATATAACTTCTTAGCACATAATAACTTAAAAGATATGAAAAAGTACCTAATTTAAAAAAGTTTAAAAGTAAAGACAACAGTTTTTCCTTGACATAAAATAACTAACTATAAGTTGAGAAATTTAATTAAAAGTGACAAAAAGTGTAAATAATTATTAATAAAAATGGTATATTATACTTGTAATTTTAAAACTGCAGAGTTTAACACAAAAACTTTTAACGTTTAATATTTAAAATTTAATTATTTTTTTTTAAAATATCTAATATAAAACATTATTTGACTTATGCAAATTTTAAACAGAATTATATTACTTTCTCTTACTCCTAGTAAGAGGAAGTATTGACTTTTCACCGGAAATACATGTTTTGAGGTCCCCTATTGGCGAATGGTCTCTATATATATAATGTGTGTTTTTGTGTATTTGAGGACAATATATCCCCAAAATGAAAAATTGCAAGAAGTTCAAACTGTTGGTAACTATCACTGCAACTAACTGACACGAAAGTTTCAGGCAAAATCAATGAACCGGAAATGGAAGGTACTAATTATTATTATTATTTTTTTTTCTTCCGTTTTATGTGACTTTTTTCAAAAACGGCACCAACGATTTTCACTAAACTTCGTTTTACCATTTCCTTACACTTTACTCGAAACATTACTTTTACTGTAGTAATCACTTTTAATTGAAACATTTTTCACGGAAAAAATTGATTTTTTTTGGGGGGTTCTGGGGGGAAGAGTATGTTAAGTTTTTCTCTAAAGTACCAACCACATCAGTTACACAAGGCCAATGCGGCATTCAGTAGGTGCAGACGGCTTTGTGGGAGAAACTGGGTTGGACACTCTCGATCTACACTAGGATCATCAGACCCATGGGTCACATATGGGTCGGTGGTTTGGTGGACCAAGACGCTGCAGAAGGGGGCGGCGAAAGGCTTGGGTGGGATCCAAAGGTAAGCAGGCCTAGGTTCCACGGGGGGGGGCCATGAAAACCACTCCGACTGCGGCGTTGGAATTTCTCCTCAATTTGCCACCACTACATATCCTCTTTCAAGGCGAAGCCCTTGCAGGGGCCGCTCCCATCACCTCTATACACGATCTTAATAACCAGAGGTTGATTGACGAAATCAAGACTGACCATCTTCTTGGAATGCCAACTGATAGGATGGTTCCTAGATATCAAGTCTAGGGGTATGATTCCTGCTTTGGGGGCAGGAGGTCCCGGGTTCATATCCCGGAGCGGCCCCCAATTTGTTATGACATAAAATAAAAGATAGAATATGGGTTGTTAAAAACAAAATGAATTATTTAATCACAATTTTAAGTATACATTATTTTATAAACCACCATACAAATGTACTCATAACACAGAACTTACATGAAGTACATACCAAGAACAACCCAAAACTAGCCTCCCTAATTCACATCCTAACCTTCTCATTACCTTCCTCTGCCCACCATACTGCCGTACGTAACAACTTCCAGATTGTTATACCGAGCAGACGTGAATGAGACTGTGCCCCCCCCGTTAGGTAACTCCGACTGGGGTCGGAGCCGGGGTCTATGGGGGCAGGCCTAAAGTTAAGATTAAGGCCAGCCTAGGGAAGTACGCCTCACGTCTTCAGGCTGAAGGTCGTTGGCGTTACAACTCTGCGCTAGCAAGGATGTGGGTAAGAAGAGTGGCCATTACTCGTAGTCAGGCAGGCCAGAAGGCACTTTCTTCACACCAAATAGTCTCAAGACTGCTGTGGGTTAGCCTATTTGTCCTAACCGAGGTGGGTGCTCGGAACTAACTGACATTCGCCTGGGTGCCAGGACATGCGGGGTTTCTGGGCAATGAAAGGGCGGATTCCCTAGCAAGGAAGGGTTCGCAGGGTACCTTTATAGGCCCCCCCTAGCAAGGAAGGGTTCGCAGGGTACCTTTATAGGCCCCCGAACCCTTCTGCGGCTTGCCCAGGAGCCTTATTCCAACTTCTATTAAAGGTTGGATAGAAGAAGCTGCGTCTGCTTTGGTGGAAGAGAACACCAGGACGGAGGCAGGTAAAGCTCTTTATTAAGAGAATTTGCCTAAATTTACCAGAGATCTACTGAGCCATACCCGAGGGGTTATAAGGCTAATTGTGGGTCTACTAACAGGGCATTGTAGGCTGAACAGACACATGCACCATTCACAACTTGCAGATAGTGCGGTATGCCGATTCTGCAAGACAGAGGAAGAAACCCCGGCGCACATCCTCTGTGAGTGCGCCGGCCTGGCGAGGACAAGGTTTCGTCAATTGGGGACAGCCAATCCCGAAGCTATGAGCTTCAGGACGGAGCCGTTCTCAGCTTTGCTAGGACTGATTAGGAGGGCAAAGCTGGGGGTTGTGCATTTAAGGGGATCCACAATAGACCTCGTCTAGTAGGTCGCAGTGGAATGAGGCTCGTTCCCTCCCGTTTCTAATCTAATCTTATCTAACCACATCAGTATAGTGTATGGTTCTATCGCTAATTAATACACATTACAACCATTGGTAGAATTCCAAATGTGGGGGGTGGGAAATCGGTTAACCGAAACTGTTACTTTACAAAATAAATTTTTAAGTTTTTTAGACTTTTCAAGAAAACCACTGTCCGATGATGGACCGTGTTGTCTGTAACGACAGTATACTGTTCGGAGGCCGGCGGAGTGCACTGAAAAAGCTCACTCCGGACGCCAATGATCATAGATAATAAAGAATCTTGATATTTTCGCGAATAAAATCTGTTGTGAATCCTAGGTCTTTCTCAGTAAACGCGACTAACTGAGTATCTAAAAAATCGCTTATGTTTTCCCAGTTAAATATTTCCTCAATTGCATTAAAATGCTAATTTTATTGCAGATGTTAATTTACTTCACGTAACTGAAGTAGAACCAAAACGATGATAAATAAAGATTGTAATCTAAACTAAATACCCAACAAAATATTAATTAATTTCCTATTATTGTAATTATAAAAAAAAAAAAAAAAAATCAGCTGTATAATAGCTTATACAATATAATAATTAAAGTGGTAATGAGAAAAAAGAAACAATGAAAGAAGTATAATTTTAATATAAAAGTCGATATAAACCTTACAATAATCTTACAAAAGAAAGATGTGAATCCTGTTGAGAAAGAAAACAATGCCTAGGTATATTTCAGATTATGAAATCAACTTACGAAACTCCTATCTTTCTTTTATGTTATAAAACGTACTTCCTCTCTGACTAATTAACTGCGTAAGATACCCACTTTTCTAGTCAATTGATTAACTCACCTGAAACAAAGAAAAAGAAATAAACTTTTATTACCAAACTTACAATAAAACAACTTAGATTTTATTAAAAAAAAAAAGATTAAGGTTAATTACAATTAGTTAGAACAAAATAAATCGTTAAATTTATTGGACTGAATTTAGTGCTGATGTTTGCCCCGGGAATTATACATAATGGATAACTTTTTTCCCAATGGTATAACGTAATTCGTGAATATATCAATTAGTTATAAAAATTTTTATATCTAAATCACTGAAAAAGGAAAAAAAAAAAAAGAAAATGAGACATATGTGTTCTGAAATTTTATAATAGAAGCATCTCAGTCTCCAATGAGCAACAAATAGTAAAATCAATATTATAGACATTATAAATAAGATTAGCAAATAAGATACGAAACATTTAACAATAATCATCATAACTTCAAGTTTAGTAAGACATTTACATGGTAAACATCCCTTTTACCAACGATTTTCGTTTAACTCATGTTTTCTCATCAATTTTTATAGCGTTCTATGATTACGTAAGGGTGTTGTGAGGAGATGTTGGTTGTAGATGCTTGATGAGTGATAAATAACACCTTAAGATTTGGTTAAGATATATAATTGATAAATATGTATATGACTGACTGCCAAGGACTTTACACTGTAGAGTTTAGAACTGAATTGAACTGAACTGACAGACTGACGTGGCTAAAATGATATGTACGGAGTGATGTTAAACTGATGTGTAAATCAACAGAATGATCTCTGATGTGTAAAACTGAATTTAACCGAATGATCTCTGACTGTCCATCTCTTATATATATATATATATACACTGGCCGAGCCTCTCCTCTCTGTGCGAGAGGGGCTGTTTCTCTCCGCTAGAGTGGATGAGGATGAGGGTGGGGGTTCACCAAAACCCCTAAATTAATTAGATATATTGACCAAAAAGGTAGAGGCTAGCCTCGGTTCCAACCGACCTACCGAGTGTATTGTAGGATAACCCGCAAGGTTAAAACGCTCAAACTGAAAGGCTTCTGGCTATCGGGACTACTTCTTCCAGTTGAAGAAATCGTATCCTCATCAAGCAGGCCTTTTCACCGGGGTTTCATTTCTCACCTAGCGCATTGTCGCAAGTAGAGTGGGTGCATGTGTCTATTCAGGCTTTACCTTATATCCCTTCGGCTCTGGTTCAGTAGACTTAGTATTTTAGGCAAATGTCTCTATAATGAGAGTTTAGCTGCCTCTGTCTTGGTGTTCTCTCCCACCAAAGCAGACGCTGTTCATCTACCCAACCTTTGTAAAGTTTCATAAGGCTCCTGGCGAGCCGCATAATGCCCTCCTAATCATCCTTTCTTCCAGCTCGGGATGGGCCCTTCCCCAATTGAAGAAACCTAATCCTCGCCAGGCCGGCGCACTCACAAAGATGTGCGCCGGGGTCTCCTCCTCTACCTTGCAGAATCGGCATACCGCACTATCCGCAAGTTGTAGGTGGTGCATGTGTCTATTCAGCCTACAATGCCCTGTTAGTAGACCCACAATTAACCTTATATCCCTTCGGGTCTGGCTCAGTAGGTCTCTGATGAAGAGCTTTGCCTGCCTCTGTCCTGGTGTTCCCTCCCACCAACGCAGACGCTGATCTTCTATCCAACCCCTGATAGAAGTTTGGTTGAGACTCCTGGACATGCCGCAGAAGGGTTCGGGGCCTATAAAGGTGAATGGGACTGTGACCCCCCCTGTTAGGTAACTCCGACTGGGGTCGGAGCCGGGGTCATCCGTGCTATCGTTGCCCAGAAACCCCGCAGTCCCTTTCGAATGTCAGCTTATTACGAGTAACCACCTAGGTTAGGGCAGTTAGGCAATCCCTCACCAGCCTCGATACTATTTGATGTGAAGAAAGTGCCTTCGAACAGATTAGGAATAAAATTTTTTTATTTATTATTATTAACAGGCAACATAAAACCTTGGAACTCAACCAAAAACAGCGTTGTAATACATTAATAGAGAATCTTAATGATGTTTAATAGTAAACAAAAAAAAAATAGGTTCAAACGAGCAAATAGTGAAAAATTGAAAAGAAAAAAAAATCATTCAGCAGAACTCGCACTTCAGGTTGATGGATTTTGCCACAAACATTCGTGTCAGTTGCGGTGATAGTACCTGGAATATCAATTTTGAACTTACTGTGATTTATCGTTTTTTTGGATTATTTTATCTCCCTGGAAATACGCAGCAACTTTTTGTTTCTCATCAGAGATATTTTCCGTGATAGCTTGCTTCATTTTGTGGTCATCGACTGGTTTCGGGCGTCCGCCCATCTTCAGGATGCGTTTTTCAGACAGTGTGATAACATAGACTTGCACAGAGCAAATTCGTTTAACAGTAGTGTATAACTGAATTTGCTCTGTGCAAGTCTGTGTTATCACACTGTCTGACAAACGCATCCTGAAGATTGGCGAACCCCCGAAACCAGTCGATGACCACAAAATGAACCACGGAAAATGTCTATGATGCTTTCCAGCTCTGCGGAACCAACCACCACAACTTGTATGTATTTCTTGTGGTTATTTAAAATAGAATTTAGGTTCAGATCTAGTTGTACATCCAGCTTCAACTATGGAGTCCCATAATTCTCTTCCATTGGAGTATTTTCCACAGGCTAAAATGATGTGTTCCGCACGGACATTTGGGATCAATGGTGGTTCCTATACGACCCAGGTGATGAGGACTGAAGTTATGGTTGAACCTCAGCCTGCATATTATGGTATAAAACTTCCTACTTTCGCTGAAGGCATGGAACCATGTGTGGTTTTAAATCGGTATAAGACGTTCCTTTAACATTCTTCTATTTCTCATATTCGACATTTCTCTACTCCTAATAATATTGGGCTTTTACATAATTTTTAACATCAACAACTAATAACATTGTATCTGTGGGCAGACCAGAAGAGGCTGCACTTCTCGCCCCTATATTATTAAATACAACAATTTTTTTATACTGAGAGTAACTGAAAACATGTATTTCCGGTGGTAAACTCCATTTTGAAAATTTGACACGATCGCAATACTTCCTCATACCGGAAGTAAGACGTCAGAACTAAAAATAAATAAAAAAAAATAAAAAATAAAAAGTTATGACAGATCAAATCTCAGATATTGGTTCTTGCTTCAAAATAAGAACTATCTATTAGCCAGAACTATTTCTGAACTATCAGAGCTGTTAGGTTAAATTGTCACCGAGTATTTAAGAAGTACTTGCAATATTATGCAATGTAATTAGAAATTAGGACCCCCTCTTTGGGAATGATGAAAAAAATTTACAATGTATCTACTTTTTTAATGTAGTAGCTAAACATAAAAAAAAAAAAGACTGCCAAATTGTTTAAAACAAAGAAATTTTGTTTATCTATAAAAATCTGCATAATTTATACAATGTTATAATTAGTAAGAGCCACACAAGGAAGTAGTGTATATAATATGAAACACGGTTGTAGAGCACACACAATGCTAATATATATCCCCGTTTATCATTTAACACCATTTGTATATGATGTGACACCTCCCACCCACCATCCATCTAGTTCAATGCATGAGTAATAGACCGTTGTATGTTCTAGTTCACATACAACCGACGGCCGGCGGCCTATTTTTTTTATTTCATTTTAGAATAATGATGATAGCAAAATCACTACTTAGATATGTCACAAGTTATCCGTTAATAACACCTATTTTCAATGCTATATTCTTCTTTAGCAGTAACGATGAGATCAGCGTCGTTAAATAATCAGCGATGCGCTGAAAAAAAAAAAGTAGTTCTTTCATGAATCTGTCATAACCATTATTTTGGAAACTCATGTTATTTATACACATATTGGACTTTATGTTTATCCTGGGGGTTGATGAGGAGAGAAATTAGGTTGATTAATTAAACGAGATATGAAGACAGTGTTATGATATAGCTAGCTATAATTTACACAAACTGCACTGGACTTGTAATGATTTTAATAGAATAAAAGGTGAGAGTAGTGTAATGACATGGCAAAGTCATTGACATCGGCGAAGTGCACCAAAGAAATAATAATTTACAACTAGTGGTTCCAGCCAGCTGCTATCTAACAAAAGGTGGCAGGAATAAAAGTATAACCAGCAACCGGCCGCCGGCTTCAAGACAGCCGCGGCCAAACAAACGATTAACAAAGCCTTTTCATCAATACCTTACATCAATAAGCAAGCGCCGCGATAAGGTTGGCCACTGAACTGACTGACCTGAATAAGGTCAGCAAACTACGAAGGTGGCAGATGTCTTGGTGTGAGTGTGAACAACAGTAATATATAAACTCTATGATATACGACGAGATTATTATATCGTCTACGGCCAAACGAGCACTTCTATATACCCAAGCGGCAATTTACAGTTATATTCAAAACTTATCTTTCTTTAGTAGTGCATCTTAGTTAGTTATTTTATCATTCTAATTTATCTTCTATTTATTACTAAGTATTTTATTATAATTATTAGTTACCATTTCTAACGTTCAAAGTATTGTTCAGTTATAGTTATTTTTATATAAACCGTTTAATTATTCGAGCAATAACTTCCCCAAAATCTCTAAAACTAACTTCCGCCCTCTTCAAGACATCTGCATCTCCAGGAATCATACACAACAAACGATTCCATTACAGTAGAAATATGACACGATGCGATGTATATGGTTGAATGTGAGAGGTAGATAGATGTCTAGATCTATCACTGGCTGGACAGTGATAGATACAGGATCCCCCCCACTCTAGCCTGTTTAAGTGAGAGAGTACCAGAGAGGGCCTTTTTTCTCTCGGTCGGGCCTGTGTTCTCTCTCTTGTATAATGGAGTTGATGAGGAGAGAAATTGGGATTGATTAATTAGACGAGATAAGAAGACACTGTGATAATATAGCTGTAAGTTACACAAACTGCACTGGACTTATAATGATTTTAATAGAATAAAAGATGAGAGTAGAAATATGACACGATGCCATGTATATGGTTGAATCTGATAGAGAGATAGATAGATAGATAGATAGATGTCTAGATCTCTCACTGGCTTATATACAGGTTCCCCACTCTAGCCTGCTTAAGTGAGAGAGTACCAGAGAGGGCCTTTTTTCTCTCGATCGGGCCTGTGTCCTCTCTCTCTTGCCGTTACACTAATCCTATCTATCCAATTACAAGTCTTGCATGTAGATAACTCGCAGGCTTTAATCGCCCACTTACGGTGTGCCCGCACCATATTCTGCTACCACTTATTCTCACCACCTTTACTTCCTGTTCTTTCATAATGTCATAGCGAACGATAATATAACAAAACAAAACTAAATATTGCTGTGTAACAATTACACGACTTCCCCCTAGTATAATTTTCCATAGTTCCGTCAAACTATAATTTGAGAAAACATTCTAATCCTCTCAAATTAGAATTTTCTATAAAAAAAAATAAAAAAAAAAAAAAAAAGTTTCAACACAGAAGTGAAGGTCTTCTTGTATCCCAAGGTGTTTAATGAAACTCATTGGTGTCTTTATTGATAAAATCGCAGAAAAATAAAAAAAAAACTGTTTAGTAAAGTTCGTACTTTGGATCACCCTATTTTCTTCAAACTCAGAAATTTGGCAACATATTTAATTCTAATTAATATTTATATTTTATAGTTCTTTAAGACCTCTGTATTTTTTAATATCGTGAACTAGATGTTAAGGTTCAGTGAGAAAAACAAATATTTTTCACACTTTCCACCGAAGTTTCGGCAAATTTATTGTCATCTTCAGGGTCTGTACAAAAGTTACAAAGTTACATTATTATTCACAGAAGCCTCCCAGGGCCCATATAGCTACCCCTAAAGAATAACAACCACTGGGACTAGAACGAAAATCCAGGCCCAGGTTTTAACCATCTAAGTTTCACCACAGACCGAACAAATCGGGCCAAAACCTTAAAGGACCTACCGCTCAAAACCTTAAGATCCTCTACCGATATCCTATTCCGGCCGAAGGTCCTAAACCTAATCTCCTCACAGCCCAAACAATCCATCATCAGATGCAAGGGTGTTTCCTCCTCCGTCTCACAAACTCTACAAAAGGGGTCAGGCATGAGTCCCATTGTATAGAGATGTCTCCTTAAACCGCAATGCCCAGTGAGGAATCCAACCAGATGCCTGAGGGAGGTCCGTGAAAGACATCGGACCCTGCTACTCAAAGCTCCGTCCGGACCCCCAATGAGCATTTTAGACTGCCGACAACCCATAGCACTCATCCATAAGGATGAGTGCTGTGAGGTCATCCACGTCTGAAAGCCCGACAAACATGTGCCAGAAGACACACCAACAGCAGGCTCTGGACCAATGAAAGGGAGAGAGGCACCTAATTTGGCAAACCTATCCACCTCCTCATTCCCAAAGATTCCCATATGACCTGGAACCCAGACCAGAAGCACATCCTTCAATGAGGAAAGATCTTCCAGTCTTTTAGAACATTCCAACACCAATCTGAAAGTGAAGGCACATGAATTAATCGCAGCCTGGCTGTCCGAGCAGATACAAACACCTTTACAAAGTTACATTACAAATCAAAAATAAATAATATGTAAGAATAATATATAATAAATCAAAAAGTATTTTAAATTGTCGCTAATATCATTGAATAAATCAGAATTAAACAACATTTCAACTATTAAGATTTTTTAAAAATATGTGGTATAAGATTGTAGATTGTTGTAGGGGATTATTGCACTACGACCTGAAGGATCTATTGTGCCCCCCCCCCGGAGTGCCTTCTCAGTGCACTGAGGGACCTCCAAGCAGTGTTCTCTAGCTGCAGACAACACTTCCCGGTGATAGTGAGTTATAGAGGCTCCTAGGAAGAGAAAATCTAAAGGCAGCATGCTGGACTTGAACCCTAGAACTCCGCGTTGCTAATCCTTTCCTTCTCCCTTGGATTACGCCAATTAACTAGGGACGGAGGCCCTAGTTTGTGAACTGTTTTTCCTTACTTGTTCCTTATCCTTAACTTGTTTGTCTGTAAAGTGTAGTTAAGTGTATTGTGTACTGTTCTGACGATTGCATGGAGTACTGAGCTGTGGTAACCCGTGGGGTCACTAATGTCCATGTAACTGCATGCAACAGATACCCCTTGCAGGTTAATATGTGGTATACAAAACTATAAAACATGGTAATCTAACATAAGAAATGTAATTACCAAAACAATTTTTCCTCATGAATTTCTTAAAAACAATAGTTTAACTTGTGATAATCATCACCAAGTGTTAAGGAAATAGGATGTGTCAAGGTTTATAAAGGACGTTGAGGTAATTAATTATAGATCGTAGAGAAATCGCGTAATAAATTAAAATGGTACTTTAGAGAAAAAAATAACCCCGCCACTCTTTAAAACCTCTCTTAAATGAATTTTCCCGGAGAAATGTTTGAAATAAATGTTGTAGCCCTATAATATATATCTGTAGTAGACATACTACATATCAAGTTTAAAAAAAATTCAAAAATGAAAGTATGAAAGATATTTTCCCGTAATAGGCTGCTCTTTTTGTGGTCATCGACCGGTTTAGAGCGTTCGCCCGCAAAGCATCAGGATGCTTTTGTCAAAACAGTGTGATAACATAGACTTGGATGAAACACTCCAGCAAATGAGAACAACCATTCAACGGGAATGCACACAAATACCAGAAGATGTTTGCGATTCCATTGCACCGTGTTGTCAGCAATGCCTGGACCAAAAAGGTCGTCAGTTTGAAAAACAAACGGTTGACAAGACAATTAAATAATGTCTGTAGATTCTATTACATTTTTTGAAAATGAAATGTATTTTAATAAACAACGACTTTATAATTATTTAAAAGTGTGTTTACAATTTTTTGGGACACTGTGTACATGTTTTGAGGTTCCCTGAGCCCAAAAAAGTGTTTTTTTTTTTTAAATTGGTCTCTCTCACTGAGTGTATGTGCGTGTCTGTATGTCTGGTCAACAGAAAATTGCTGACAGCTGAAATTTGGTATTTCGTTTAGGTGCTACTAGTCGATTTTCCTTAAACTTGGTATATCAGATAATTAAAAAATAGCTACAACTTTTATTTGAATAATTTTCCAGGAAAATTCATTTAAGGGCACTTTTGGGGGAAGGCGGGGGTCATGCATTCCTCTAAAGTTGCATTTCAATGTATATTGTGCTTTTACTGTTTGCATTCAGATACTCGTACATTTTTGATATTATCTGAAATTTGTAAATAAATCATACATATAAATAAATAAATAAATAAATAGTAAACCAAAACTTACGTATACTGCAATAAGGAAAAGTGCAGTGTGAGTGTTGGACACCATATTTTCCTTAGTCCTGTAAAAAGTAGTTTGCGAAAGTATCAGATTTTGATGAGTTTTTACCAGAGTACCAATTTTTCGCTCCGGTGAACCAATAATATTTGTTAATAAGAAATATGTGTGTATTGTGTGTGTATTTTAGAGAAAGGATGAGTGAGATAAAGCTAGTCATTCACTTCCTGTTCGCAGGATGCCTTAAAAAAATGCAAATTTGAAGTTGTAAAATGAATTCTTTGCATTCTGTACGAGCTCGACTGCTCCCCCCCTTCCACCAATTACTTAGTAGTAGTATTGTCCTGCTTTAGTATGATTTTTTATAAATGTATTTATTTTAATAAAGTGCACTTTGTAATATTGCAGTTAGATATATTCTTGCTTTCCTTCAAATATTCGCTATTAGACCTTGAGTTGTTTTTACTGGCAGAATTATTTTCCCAAGCATTTCAGATGATATCTTGTATTTAAATTTTTCTTATATGAACGTCCTGTGGCTAGAAAGGGACATTTAGCAAAAGGGCATTCTTCTATAATGATATTATCACCCATAATTCACGCTATCAATTTGATTTAACACTTTAGCATCATATAACTAGTTGTATCGCCCATTATTTTTTAACCTACATTTTCTTCTTTACTTAACTGCAGTATTATTATCAGGAAAACGACCATCTTTTTCCTTTTTTTACTTTTTCTTACTGCCTATAAGAGGAAGTAAACATTTTGATGTCCCTCAAGTCAGGTGGTTTTTTTTTAGAAATTGGTCTGTATGTGTGTGGTCGAAATAACTCAAAAAAGGAAATTGTTGAAAGTTTACACTTAATATTTACAGGAGACCCGAAAGTAAGGTTTTGAAAAAATCGGTCAATCGGAAGTACCACTTTTGTTGTGGTGGTTGGTTCCGCAGAGCTGGAAAGCATCAGAAACATTTTACTTGTCATTTTTTCAGTTTTTCTCGAAACTTTTACGAAGGATTTTCCTTTAAACTTCATACTTTCTTTAGTTGTTGTGGTTGGTTGGTTCCGCAGAGCTGGAAAGCATATTTTCCGAGATAGCCCGCTTCATTTTGTGGTCATCGACTAGTTTCGGGCGTTCGCCCATCATCAGAGTGTTTTTGTCAAAACAGTATGATAACATTACATAGACTTGCACAGAGAAAAATCAACAGCAGGAGTGTTTCAACCAAGTCTGTGTTATCACACTGTTTTGACAAAAACACTCTGATGGTGGGCGAACACGAAGGATATTCTACGTTGTCCAATCCACGTTTTTGGCAAGATCTCATCAAGGTCGGATCTAACATCGTGATGGTAGTGTGGGGGGAGTACCCCATGCTGCTGAAAATAAAACTTCAAATCTTCAAATTCCTTTCTAATGCTTGGCATGACAGACTTTCGCAGCGAGTTCAAGTAAACAGGACCAGTCAAAACGGGACAGTAGCGTCAAAAAAGAATGGTCCAATTAATCCTCTTGTTGATAAGCCGCATCACACTAAAACTCCTGGTAAATAAACATAATGTTCCACGGTAACTTGCGGATAATCAGGGCCCTACTAGGTGCAATTGTGGCTGTTAATTGAACCATTTAATTTGAATGTAGCCTCATCACTCCACATAATCTTTGTTGAAAAAAGTGCCTCTTCTATACATCATGCCATAAACACCGCTCGCAGTCTCCATTCATCTTCATTAATAGCATGGACTAATCTTGGAATGTAACTTTTCCATTGGCAGCACTTCAAAATGCTGTGGATAGACGTTTTGAAGTACCTACCTCATGATTCGCTTGCCGCACAGATTTTCTTGGGCTTCGGTGATACGTTTCCTATACTCTTTCTACCATTCTGGGGCTTGTTTATGTCCGTGGTCTTCCGGAACGCTTCTCGTGAACATTCTGAACAGTTTCATCCGCTTCGAACTTTCTCTCATTCGAATCATGTTAAGTCCCGTTACTGTTTGAAACTCCCTCTTAAACTGTCTTTGCACTTTCTTTGCGTCTTCACACTTCCAGTAGCATTTTAGAATAAATTTCCTTTTTTCATAGCTTAGTCTGACTTCCATTATTAATTCTAATGGATTTAACTATAAAAAAAACATCAATTGAACTATTAACTGTTGTTATGTATACATTTTTACATAAAAGTGTGTTTACATTTTTATGGGACACCCGGTATTCCCAGTAAAAACTCAATTTTGAACATTTAACACGAACACAAAGTAAGAGAAAGTAAAAAATCAAGAACTCACTCAATCCCAAGCCCCACCACAAGAACCTTGCCTTTCGGTAGAAATTAATTACTTAATATTATCTATTTAATCGACAGATTTAATAATAATATAACAACATATCACATATATGGTAGAAAAATGTATAGCAATTATTGGGTACAGTAAAAAAAAAAAAAAAGGAATGTATAAAAAGACAAGACCAGTAATTTAATAAATAATAAATGCCAAGGAGATAGGAGCGCGCGAAGTGGTGAGACAGGAAATGTCCTTGAAGTGGGTCCTTGTCTTCTGACTTCCGTTCCACACCGACCAACAAACACAACAACACAGCTGGAGCATGATACAATGACTCATCTACCAAGTCAGTAGTAGTAATGGTGGGGGCAACAAGTTCACTCATGTAAACATTCCAATTTTTATTGGTCAATACTAATTAATTTTTATTATAGGTACACTTTTATTTTTACTTTTTTTTTAAACTTAATTTATAGAGTTAATTTTAGTTTTTAAGATTAATTTGAAGTTTTTAAGGGCATAGGTTATTGAGAAAAAAAAAATAACGCTGGATTCTTAAAAACAAATATTTTATGATGCTATTAAATGTAAATTTATTACCTTGTCAACTCCACTTCTCAAAATTGTAATTGACAAATTTTATAGTTTCTGTACCAACCAAATTTAATTAAATTCGTCGAAAACTGAAAAAACTGTTCAGTAAAAACGCACTTCCGGTTTACTAATTTTCTTGAAAATCGGAATTTTGGCCATCTATTTAGTTTTAATAAAGTTTGTTTGGATGATAGAACTGTATAATCAACTATGATAGCACTTTAGAGAAAAACATAACCCCATCCCTCCCCTAAAACTGCCCCTAATTGAATTTTTCCAGAGAAATGTTTAAAAGTTATAGATCTTTGTATGTTTAGTTTGTATAAGAAACTTTCAAAGAAATCGTCGGAGCCATTTTTGCGAAAAATTGAGGAAAAGTGAAAAAAATTATTTAGTAAAGTGGTAAAGTAAACGTACTTCCGGTTATCCGATATTTTTCAAACTCAGAATTTCAACAACATATTCAATTCTAATTAAACATGATTTAGATGACAGAATTGTCCTAATAACTGAAATAGCATTTTAGATGAAGACCTAACCCCAATTCCTCCCCTATAACTGCCCTTAAATGAATTTTTGCAGAGAAATGTTTCAAATAAAAGTTGTAGCTCGTTGTATGTGTAGTTGATATACTAAGTTTGAAGAAATTCGCCCGAGCCATTTTTGAGAAAAACGCAAATAGTAAAAAAAACAAATAGTAAAGTGGTACTTCCGGTTGAGGAATTTTGACAGATACTTACTGGCGGTTCCCATGGTGATACTTAATCGGAATATCAAGTTTTAACTTTCTGCGGTTTTTCGTTTTTGAGCTATGCTGTTCACATACACACACACAGACCATTTGCTAAAAACCACTTTTTTTGGACTCAGGGGACCTCAAAACGGATATTTCCGTTGAAAACTCGATATCGAAAATTTGATAAGATTACAATACTTCCTCTTCTTACTAGGAGTAAGAGAAAGTAACTAGTGGGAGAAACATAGGCTTTTTAAAATAAAGGCATTACAATATAACTTATCTGTTTCAAGTACTGCAAAAAATCTAATCTGAAACACTCTCTTACTTAATCATACAAATTATTCAAGAAATTTTCTTTGAAAATTACAACGTTACAATGGTTTAGTTGAGGCTGTAATGTGGTGGGGATTTTACTTGTAACGATACGCTCTATATCAAAGCCACAAAACTTATGCAAATTTAAACTTAAACGAACTGACCGACCTCCAATACTTCTCTAAAGTGAGAAAATTCCCAAAAATTCAACTAAAATTTCACTTCCGGTTAACCGATTTTCTTCAAATTTGAAATTCTATTAATGCTTTTAATGTGTATTAATATTATGTGAGTGTATTAAAATCTATACTATACTGAAGTGGTACTTTCGACGCAAGCATAACTCTATTCCCCCAGAATATAAAACAAATTAATTTCCCGGAAAATTTTACGAATAAAAGTGATAGGTATTTATGTATGCAGATATTATACGAAGTTTAAACTAAGAGAAAATCACGAAAACAAAAAAAAGAAATAAATTGATGGAATTTGATTTTAAAAATACGCCGGACCCCTTTTTAAGGGTTTCTGAGAAAAATGAGAAAGTGCCATTCACCTGATCACAAATTGCTTGGTTGTGAGATTGGGATAAAAGATTGGGATTGTGAAAAAGGATACCTTTCCAATTCACTAATTTTATATGAGTTAAACGCGAACTATGGACGGAACGTTATCATGTTGCGTTAATTAAATAAGAGTACATTGCTTTTAAGAATTTAGAAACTCTATCCAGCTGTTCGGAATAAAGTTCAAATCAGCTGCTCTGGAACCAGCTTAAAATGTAAAACAACTTGAAAACTGCAAACGCAAAGCAGCATAGCTTTTTCACAAACCGATATTGGCTAAACTCCAGACGATGTTCGCCTGGATATCTGCTGCTTGGGTGCTGTTGGTAGCTGCGGCACCCAGGTGGCATAGCACAATAGATATAAGGTCACAGTGCATTGGCCCCCCTCAAAAAAAAAAAAAAAAAAACACCAGTTGTGCTACATAGCCTTATGGTACCCTGAAGTTAGGAAGTAAGGCAGTAGCTGAAGTTAGAAATTTTTTTTCAGATATATCCACTTTTCATCACTTGTAATTAATTATTCTTTATCAAAACCAGTCATTCTTTATCAACCAGTTTAGACATTGAGGTGAATTTTTGCAAACATCAACATTTATCATTTATCATTTTTTGTCAGTAACTATTTCACAGTAGCCCACGGCTGACACAGTATTATTTCAAGGTGTTATAAATAAATAAATATAATAGTAAGATAGTATGGGTAATTAATTATGAAGTAAAATCTCCTTCAAAAATCCTAGTTTAAGTTACACATCCCCACATGTTGGATGTTTCCATTTATAAAGGGTACAATAGGCCCCTTTAAAGACGGAAACATGTGTTTTTTTTTCCACTCAGGTACCATCACCCCTCTTAAACTAGTTAGGCCCAAACAAAAACATATAAAGACCAGTGTGTATCAACTGAATTTGCTATGTGCAAATCTATGTTACCACACTGTTTGACAAAAAGCATCCTGATGATGGGCGAAAGCCTGAAACCGGCCAATGACCACAAAAAGATGAAAATATCTCTGATGCTTTGCAGCTCTGCGGAACCAACCATAACAACACCCTTATTTTGGTTTGGCGCTCTGACAGACAATTCATGAGTGAGGATCTCAATTTTAGTCTTAAATTCTAGACACGGCTAGCCTGCTTAACACATTCGAGCAATTCCTCATCATTGACAATCGAAGGACGACGCCCTGATCTTGGGGAATCTTGAAGGCTGATATCACCACTTTCGAAAATGAAGAGTGGAAAACACAGACACTATGGCTGGAGATTAAAGCAAATGAGAAGTTAAATACATAATTGAATAAAGGATTAGACAAACTAAACATTGATATAAATTAATTATACAAAACAAAACAAAAGTAAGATATTTATTATCTGACTTCAGAGTTTAGCATTGTTATCATGCAGAAATGATAGTAATTATACATTACAAGAAAACTAACTGAATATTTTTATTTAATAATATCTCATAAATAAATCATAAGACAAATCACATTCTTATCTTAATCTATATTCTTGGAAATCTTTATGAATAAATGTTTATAGGCAAGAATAAAATTGTGTAAATTTATTATAAAACTACTGTTTATAAACAGTAGCAGACTACAAAGAGTGGGTGGAGTAAGAGGTAATCTGAGAATAATTCTAGTCGTGTTAGCTTAGCTAATCAAATATAAACATTGTTCTTTGTGGCCTAAATAACAAACAAAAATTCTCATGATGTAATTTTTGTTTCTTGTTTATTTTTATTTTTATTTATTTTTAATGGTCACCTTTCAGCAGTTATTATTATGTATATATCGTAATTGTTATTATAGTCTATGTTTTCTTTTTTTTATGTGAAATTTAATAAATAAACAATCACAACTTGTTTCTAATATCAACTTACAAATACAGATTGTGTCATCTGAGAATATTACACAAATGCTGCATTACCACAGATGACAAGTAACTTGGAAGCAGTTATTAAAAAAACTTCTCTGAAATGTTAGAAAACATTCAGTACCAAAAAAAAAAAAAAAATCAGGTATTTTATCCGTCGTAGCATGCATATTGGACGAAAATCCCACAACACCCGACATATTCGCCACTTTCACATACATAGGAAACGAGGTTTACAAACTGACAAACTTTTTCAAAAAAACTAGGCTTGAGAACAGCATTCAGAACAAACAATAAAATTATAAACAAAATATGCACACATACGGAAACAACCAGCCTGTATGACAAAAGTGGTATATACAAAGTCTCTTGCCCCGAATGGAATTGTACGTACGTAGGCCAGACCGGAAGACGCCTCAAAGACAGGTTTAAAGAGCACCTACGTACCAATATGCATGCTACGACGGATAAAATATCGGATGTTATCCAGCATTGCGGACCCAGCCACATTTTCAAATATATATATATTATATATATATCAATTTAAATGATTTTTTTTTTGTTCGATTTCCTCCAGCAGCTTTAGCAACCCAATTAATGATCCTCAATATTATATAAATTTGTTATTAATTAAACTTGTGAGATTTGGTAAAACAAAATGGATATTTTTTTTACAAACAATTTGATTAATTGTATAATCCTTATTAAAGCCAAAAAGTTTTTTGAAGGGTGCAATATG
The DNA here is from genome assembly GCA_011037195.1 of Triatoma infestans. NCBI lineage: Eukaryota > Metazoa > Arthropoda > Insecta > Hemiptera > Reduviidae > Triatoma > Triatoma infestans. The sequence continues at coordinate 84,070 of JAAEAF010003074.1, read as the reverse complement.
GAATGTACACAGTGTGTTACGTTGCTTAAAGGTATGTCCACACTGGTGCAACTTTTCTTTCAACAGAGGCATGCGTCGTAGCGCACGGTGTGATGAATGAAAGGCATGCATGCCTATTCCTATTGCATGCCTCATTGAAGTTAAATAGGCATTTGTTTTCATGACGCAACCAACAGCTCACGTGAATCCAACTACTTGGATTTTCGTTCAACATTCTATGCGTCTTCTTAATCTCTTGTATAGGTTATATTTATATAATTATTTCAAATATTATTTAATTAGTTTTAATTATTATTTTAATAATAATTTTATTATTCTGATAGTATTAAACTATTATTATTAATTAACAAAATCTCGACATGACTTCTAGTAGCATTGCAGATATGCTTTCTTCGATACTGTTCACAAATATGCCAAAGACGTTAGTGAATCCAGGTAGCGAGAAACCTCAACGAAATCAGTATCCTCATTTCAGGTGGAATAGCATCTCGAAAACGAGTGTTCTTCTTTGAAATGATTGGCTCTTTCGTTCTTAACAAGTTGCCCTTCGATATACGTGTAAAATTCCGAAATACGCCTAAGTCAAGCTGAAGTTCTGTGACTAGTCCAATATTTCGTTTTCTGTAAAGCTGCTTTGTCCATAGGGCTCGCTGCTTTTTTCTTTTTCGGGCACAGTTCAAAAACAGATACCCTGCACAAACAGCTAATGCCGCTTCTGAATCCATCGATAAAATGCACACTGAACAGATGATTAAGTGTGGACAACAAATTGAATGCCTCAAGAGGTATGCGCGAAAGGCATGCGCGACGCATGTTGAAATGGAAAGAGGAAGCGCAAGTTGAAAGGGAAGAGGAAGAGGAAAGCGCACAAGTGTGGACATACCCTAACAGGATCTTCTTTATATCAGATTGAGCCAAAAATTTTTTCTTTTTTTTTTTTAAACAACATATCCATGTATGGATTTTGGTGCACCGAAAGCCCTTCTGAACGGACTGTCGGCCTACGAATTCTCTCGTACGGACAATGGTAGATATTTTCCATCTTCAGACAATGAACTGTTGAAGGCCAGTGATTGAATATAAGAATTACGTTTAAAACTAAAAAATAAATCGCATTAGTTAGCCCAACTTTAATTAACTCACTAATTTTTAATTAAAATTCATAAAAAAATTTTGAACTTTATGAGTTGATTGATTCTGATACTGATGTAGAGTTACTTTAGTGGTAACCTTAACGTTTCTTTTTTTCCGAGAATATTCTAAAAATATTAATTTTCCCAGAAAAATGTTTCAAATAAAATTGATAGGCATATATTATATTCATAAAAAGTGTGCTAAGTTCAAAAAATCATTGAAACCGTTTTAGAAAAAAAAAGCGGATTTCTGTTTTCAGTAAAGTAGCACTTCCTGTTGAGAGATTTTGGCAATATCTTTCTTGTCAGGGTGGTCATTACCAAAACGGAATACCATGCCAGAGCTTCTCGCGATTTTTCATTTCACATATTTAACATCTCGCGAGTTATTTTGTTCACATATATATATTTAGCCAATTCGGTAAAGACATTATTTTTTCCTTTTTGTAGGCACATCAAAAAACATGTAGGTAAATAGGGTGACAATTTCGAAAAATGTGACACGGATTGAAAGGCATTCTCTTACAGGGAGGTGAGACAATAAATTTTCCTATAAAAAATGTTTAACATAAGTTTTAAATCAATATACTTGCATAGGTAGAGATAACACGAAAATCAAAGAAAATTTGTGGCTGACGGATTTTGACAGAAAAACTCGTGCCGGATCCCATGTTGAACTCTATTCACAAACACTCGCAAAAACACACACAAACACATAGCGAGAGAATAATAAAGAGACAGACTGGCTGAGTAATAAGGAGGTATTAGATAGGTTGCTGACTGGATGTACTGTTGTAAAACTATCGAAACGCTGTCTCAACTGTCTCCTGTTGCTCTATTTGTATGAATCGAACGTTCCCTCCCTACATATATATACATTTTTTTACCGAGCAGAGGCGAATGGGGCTGTGGCCCACCCCAGTTCGGTAACTCGATCTGGTACACAGATGGCTCCAAAACTCCGACTGGGGTCTACGGGAGCAGGCATAAAGTTAAAATTAAGGCCAGCCTAGGGAAGTACGCCACGGTCATTCAGGCTGTAGTCGTGGCGGTACAACTCTGCGCTAGGGAGATTATAAGGCAAAGGATAGTGGGTAGAAGAGTGGCCATATACTCCGACAGTCAGGCAGCCCTGAAGGCACTTTCCTCACACCAAATAGTCTCAAGACTGGTGTGGGACTGCCTACTTGCCCTCACCGAGGTGGGTACTCGGAATAAACTGACACTCGCCTGGGTGCCGGGACATGCGGGGTTCCCGGGCAATGAGAGGGCGGATGCCCTAGCGAGAGAGGGTTTGCAGGATACCTTTATAGGCCCGGAACCCTTCTGCGGCTTGTCCAGGAGTCTCATCCAAACTACTATCAGGGGTTGGATAGAAGATCAGCGTCTGCGTTGGTTTTGGGAACACCAGGACAGAGGCGGGCAAAGCTCTTCATTAAAAGATATTTGCCTAAATTTACCAGAGACCTACTGAGCCAGACCCGAAGGGATATAAGGTTAATTGTGGGTCTACTAACAGGGCATTGTAGGCTGAATAGACACATGCACCACCTACAACTTGCGGATAGTGCGGTATGCCGATTCTGCAAGGTAGAGGAGGAGACCCCGGCGCACATCCTTTGTGAGTGCGCCGGCCTGGCGAGGATTAGGTTTCTTCAATTGGGGACGGGCAAGCTGGAAGCTTCATGACGGAGCCGCTCTCAGCTTTGCTAGGATTGATTAGGAGGGCCTCATACCTCGACTTGTAGGTCGCAGTGGAATGAGGCTCAACCCCCTCCCTCGCTTCTATTCTATTCTATATATACATTTTTCACTAAAAACATCTTTGGAACTTCAAGAGACCTCAAAATAAATATTTTACGTTATAATGGAAGTGAGAAGGAGAGAGAATTGGAGAGAATGAATTGACAGACTGGGTGAGTAATAAGGAGGTATTAGATAGGTTGCTGACTGGATGTACTGTTGTAAAACTGTCGTAACACTGTCCTCAACTGTTCTGCTGTCGTTCTATTTGTATGAATCAAACTTTCCCCATCCCTAGTCTGGCATAGGTGGGGAGTAACTAATTTTTAATTCATTTAATGTCTGCATCTTCGCTTCTTCAAATCCTATGAATCCTATGATAGGTTGAAGGTAGGATAGGAAAGCAGATAGTTTGCTAACTGGATGTACTGTTGTAAACTGTCGTAAACTATTCTGCTGCCGCTCTATTTATATGAATCGAACTTTCCCCTCCCTAGTCTGACCTAGATGGGAATGTAACTAACTTTTGATTCATTTCGCAATTCGGATCCTATGAATCTTTAATGATTCGGATCCCAATACAATGTGAAAACTTAATTGAACAATTTAAAACTTTCGCAATACTTGGTCTTATAGCAAAGCAAGTAAGGAGAAAACAGAATGTAGGAAAAACACAAAATAACTTTATTTTCTTCATAATATGTGATATTTCTGTTATATTTCTACCAGTGAATGCTGTCTAGGAGACAGACATCACATTAGTGAGTTGATCTAATAATATCTGTCACACTAGTCTGACCTATATTTCAGGTCGAGATCATTATATTTCGTTTCTATTTATCTTTACAAATATAATGTATTATAGTCAGGAAAAAGACAGTGATAACTGAGCTTAAAATAATATGGTAAAAAGTGTAAAATCATGGGGGTTCAAAATTTACTGATTTTTGGAAAAGATTTATTCAAAAATAATTTAGTGAACAATTATATAATATTTTCCAAAAATGTATTATTAGGAGTATGATGTACGGCATGAAAGGTAAACATATGGTAACGTTTTTCCTTCTAAACTAGCTACTGCAACTAGTTTTAAGTGGTGGGTTCGTATAGATAAAATACTCTAAACTTCAATAAAAAAAAAACACCAATTTATTGTTATACACAATAAATTACAAAATACAACACTTAATAATAATTACTTCATAGTTTAAACCACAAAAGTACACATTGGTCACTTTTTTATACACTTTCCACAAAGGTACACTTCTTTTGTAATTGGAAATTCTCTCAACTCTCTGCGGTCCCACTATTTATACCGGTGGAGAATCTTCTCAATCCTTCCCAGAAAGAACTAGAGCGCGAAGCCAGCGCTTCCTAGCGGCCACTAAGAGAACTTAAGGTTCCTACTTCCTCTCCTAGATGGCACCACTGGCTGCGTTACAATATTTTTAGGCTATTTATTTGTAACTTCAAAAACCTATTTTCAAATCTATTTAACTATTTTTTGGGGACCAAAGGAAAATTAATTAAAATGCATGGAACTATAGAATTATTCTCAAAGGTACCAAAATATAGATCGGTATATGGTGCTAGTATAGTTTTGCTTTTCATATGAAAACTTATAATTAACCCTTGCCCTAACTAGAAATTATCTGCACAGTATATTAAAATCAATTTTCTAAAATATAATTTTCTTTATTACATGATGAATAAAAGTACAAAAGTGCTGTTTTTTTTTTTGGAGGTCCTGACCAAAGCCCCGAAAATGAAATTGGTTAGATAAAAAATACATAAAACAAAATATAATAAATAATATTAATTTCTTTACTTTCTCTTACTCTAAAGTAAGAGAAAGTATTACTATCGTATCCAATTTTCGAAACTCGAAGCTTTCACCGGAAATATATGTTTTGGAATATAGGCTTAGTATGAACAAAATGTTTTTTGTCGAATGATCTGTTTTGTGTTTGTGTGAGTTTAACCAATTTTTCGTCAAACTCGAAATTCTGCCAACATATTTAATTCTTATTAATATTATTTGTATAATAGAATCGTATAAAAACTTCAAAACAGAATTTTAGAAGGAAAGTTTAATCTATCCTTCCCCTGAAACTCCCCCCATTCCACCCCCTTTAAATGTTATTTCCCAGAGAAATGTTTCAAATAAAAAGTTTTTAGCTTTTTGTGTGTGTAGTTAACGTAATTTTACAAGTTTAAAGAGGAATTATTTTCAAAAAAACTGAAAAATTCAATCAGTAAAATGGTACTTCCGCTGTTGATCGATTTTGTCTAAAATCTAATCTTCCTTGGTGAAATTTAAACGAAATAGCAAAAGTATAAACTTTTTCTGCAATTTTTCCGGATTTTAATTTTTCTGATTCAGGGGACCCGACTTCAAAACGCGTTATTTCCGGTGAACAATCAATATCGGAAATTTGTTAAGATTACAGCAGTTAGAGAATAGAAAAAAAATAAAGTTGCCGAAAGTCTAAATTCATTTCGCATGAACGAATAAAGACACAATAATTTCAATCTAACTTAACTGAACATATAACCATTTTATCTAATATTTCAGTGTAATGTTACAAATTGATCAAGAGTACTCCAGTTCTCAAAATTATAATTGACAAATTTTATAGTTTGTGTACCAAGTTTAATGAAATTCGTCGAAAACTGAAAAAACTGTCCAGTTTTTCGACAGTTCCGGTTTTGCTATTTTCTTGAATCTCGGAATTTTGGCCATCTATTTATTTCTGATTAATTTTGTTTGGATGATAGAACACTTCCAACTATGATAGCACTTTAGAGAAAAACATAACCCCTCCTCTCCTCCAAAAGTGCCCTTAAATGAATTTTCCTAGAGAAATGTTTTAAATAAAAGTTGTGGATGTTTGTATGTTTAGTTTATATAGATGTTTCAAGAAAATCGTCTGAGAATTTTTTGAGAAATGCGCGAAAATATGAAAAAAATCATTTAGTAAAATGGTAATGTAAACGCACTTCCGGTTATGCAATTTTTTTGAAACTCGGAATTTCAACAACATTTTCAATTCTAATTAACATTATTCAGATGATAGAATTGTTTAATAAACTGTAATAGCACTTTAGATGAAGACCTAACCCCACCCCTCCCCTATAACTGCCCTTAAATGAATTTTCCGCGAGAAACATTTTAAATAAAAATTGTACCTGTTTGTATGTGTAGTTGATATACCAAGTTTGAAGAAAATCGTGTGAGCCATTTTTGAGAAAAACGCAAAAAAGTAAAGAAACCAACAAGTAAAGTGGTACTTCCGGTAGAGGAATTTTCACAGATGACCATGGTGACACCTAAACGGAATATCAAGAAGTACTTTCTACGGTTTTTCGTTTTTGAGCTATGCTGTGCACATACACACACGCGGACTATTTGCTAAAAATCACTTTTTTGGACTCAGGGGACTTCAAAACGTATATTTCCGGTGAAAACTCGATATCGAAAATTTGACACGATTAAAATACTTCCTCTTACTAGGAGTAAGAGAAAGTAATATTATTCACTCTCTTCACTTGAAAAGGGATCACGAGGCCATTGTATTTTAAGACGTGCAGAAGGGTTATTAGGAAGTGTTTTCGGGAAGACAGGTATTGAACTAAAGGATTTGTTGTAAGACTGTAGAATAATATGGAAATTCCTGTAACGGTTTTGGATGATTTGAGCAATGAACACTATATTAAGATCAGGGTGTATGGTTCGGTTGGAGACGTAAAAAGGAGCGTTTACAATGTTACGAAAGATTCTGGATTGTAATGATTGGAGTCTTTGGAGATTTGAGCGTATGACTGAACCCCCCCCGCATACGCCCAGATCGGTTTTAAAATAGATACAGTGGAACCTTCGTATACGATCTTAATCAGTTCCTGATGTTTGCACTTATACCGAATAGATCATATACAAAACCAACCCATAAGAAGTAATGTAAAAATGATTAATCCGTTCTCATGTAGAGAAACACTCCTTTTGATATGGTATATTAATGGGGTTGTAAAATAATGTAAACCCTGAGCACATTGTCCTCACGCGCTGGTCTAGTGGCTAGCGCACTCTCCTTTCGTGCGAGAATTCAGGGTAAAATTCCCGTAAGAACAAAATCAGTGTAGGCCTAGCATCGTGATAAAAAGTGGAAAGCTACAGTTAGTAGCGCCCTAGTTAGCGAAGCCGGAACTAAACGGCGTGGGAACTGCTACGTGCTTACCACACGCTCCCCATTCAAATCGCCGTCTGGCAAGCCTTGGCTCTTTATGGGCTGTTGCGCCATAGGGTTGAGCACATTAATAAAAACTAAATTATTATATTGTACATATTACATATATGTAATATTTAAATCATGCAAAACTTAAATCTCGAATATGCATGCCACCTGCATATTACTCAACACTCTTTTTTTCAGTTCCATTGTGGTTCTAGCCTTGGTTTTTAGTTTTCTGTTGCTTTTGATTTGTCTTTTTGCAATTCATGATTAATAAAGATAATAAAATTTTACTTAAAATTCTACAAAATCAGAAGAAATTTAAAAAGTTAAAAAGTTCTTAAAGTTATAGACCATGGCAGCGCCAAGGAGGATTAATTCATGAATAGTGTACGAGTAGATATCACCGTGCTACTTGTTCATAGATGGCGCATATAATTAAATTACGTCGTATACCGAACAAAGTCGTCACCATGCCAAATTTGTTTTATCCAAACAGGACGTATTCCGAATTGGATGTATTCTAAAGCAGACGTATACCGAGGTACCATTGTAGATAAATTAGTAATTTTTTTGCATTCAAAAAAGTATTGCAACAATTTCAAAATGTAATATAAAACAGGTTTTGTATTAAAATACAATATAATTTGTAATGTTATATGCAGAAATCTAAAATGAACTGAATGTGATGAAATTTGAGAAGCAGAGATGTTACAGCAACATAGTAATTTAATTCTTGAGATTTGGCACAGATATAAAATACTTTTGAATGTAGATTGAATATTAATATAATTTGAGGGTGGCACAAGAAGTTATGGCACGAACAATGTTATTGTATAGCTAAAAGCAGATGAGCGAATTCTCATCTTATCGTAGGAGGAGTTTATATAAATATATATATCTATTGTTTAACACTCTCTTACATTTAATGTTTCAATATACTCTGCGGATACTATTTCAAGTCAGGGGAAGTCATATGAGAACAAACTTCTATAAATAGCGCTTTAATTAAGCTGATATAATGGGAATAAGACGGAGTTTTCACTATTCAAAGCAACAATTTGTATAAAAGCAAGAGCAAATTCGGAGCTTTAAGCAGTTTTCAAGAGTTAGGAAAAATTCTATAACAATCAAGCAAGCAACAATAACAAAATCTATAAGAAGTATTAAACTACCAATAAAAGAACAAGCAAGAGTTGCGCTAACGCTATAGCAGAGCTCGCCGCTTGTCTGGCTATCGCTAATCTTTACTACCGTTCATTATTAAGTAATCGGTTGTGGGTAGGGTAAGTGTAAGTAAAAAAAAAAAAAAAAAACCCTATGGTGCAACTGTCCATGAAGGACCAAGGCTTGCCAGACGGCGATTTGAATGGGAGGCATGTGGTAAGCACGCCGCAGTTCCCATGCCGTTTACTTCCGGCCTTCACTACCTAGGGCTACTCATTGTAGCTTCCCACTTTTTATCACAATGCTGGGTCAACACCGACTTTGCCCTCACGGGAATCGAACCCTGAATTCTCGCACGAAAGGCGAGTGGGCTAGCCACTAGACCAACGCGTGAGGTAAGTGTAAGTAAGGTCTCTGAAAATTCTACAGCACCACTAAAATCCCTCCTATTCACTGACATTATCAAAAAAAAACAAAAACATTTTATTAACTTATCAATTGATGACTGAAAATAAATGTTTATGAAAACAAAAATGCTTATTGGTTGTGGTTGATTCCTTAATAGAATCCAAAAAAGAGGGATCCATAGCAGAGAGAGAGAGAGACAAAAATGACAGGACCACTCTCTAGCTTAGGCTGGACTAGAGTGGGAGAAACTGTTTAAAAATACGGGAGATTATTCGGGGAAGCTTGTAGCAGAGTTCATACAGCAGTCACCAAGTGTCATCATCCTTTTTCTTCACCTCTCACTACCATTCTATATATTTTACTGTAAAGCCCAGGCAGTCAGTGTTGCTTTTATATTATACAGTGTTCAACTTCACTTCTACTTTATTCATCTAAACCAAACCATTTTCTCTCCTTCACAAACCCATGATAATTCCGCAGAGCTGGAAAGTATCCAGAGATATTTTCCACGAAAGCCTGCGTCTTTTTAGGAGGTCCTAACATAAAACATTTTTTAAAACCAGTATATCAACTAAATTTGCTCTATGCAAGTCTATGTTATCATACTTTTTTGACAAAAAAAAGAATTCTGATGATGGGCGATCGCCCGAAACCGGTCGATGACCACGCAAAAAGAAGCAAGGGCTATCACGAAAAATATCTCTGATCAAAATTGCTTATATTTAAGACCGATGGCGGCTGGTGAAAATTTGATGTGAGAGTGCAGCATTATACAAAATAGTAAATATATGCAAGGGTGTCCCATTTAAACGGGCCACTTTTGAAATAACTCTTAAACGAAGAAAGTTATCAAAAAAGTGAACATAATGTTTGTTGAAGTATTTGCGCTCTAGTTTATGATGGTGTTAATGTTTTTTGATTTTATTGCCGCCTTACACCTGAAATCGGTGATTGAAAGTTTTTTTTTTTTGCGATTTCCTTTTGACCCCCACTTTTTACTATTGTATAGAAAACTACTAAAAAAAATGAAAAATAATGACGTTAATTTCGCTTCAATATTTCAAACCGTTGCCGAGCTATTCAATCATAAAGATTACTACATTTTCGTCGTTCTTTCCTATTTCTTTGTTTCATAAACTAAAATTAAAAGCGGATTTGCTTATTAATTTCTAATAAATAAGAGCGTTTAAATTCTGACAACACTTAAAACTTATTTTAGAACCATTAGAGACTTAAAAAATCAGGTAAAAATTCATTAAAACAAAACAGTATTCCAGTCTATTTACAAAAATCTATAAAAAAAATATTCATTCATTTCATTCATCAGTTCATTCATTTTTTATAAAATAATTTTCTGCAGGGAATACCACGCATGGCTTGTTTGGCTTAAAAATTTTGTGTTAACAGGTGCAATGGAGGCAACCTCTGGAATTATTATTGATATTGGAACCTCTAACGACCCTTGGTTGTAGGGAAGGCAATGAAAGATGATTGAATAATGAGATGCAAAGGACTTTACTGAAGTCTTTCAGTTTTAAGCGATTACTTGAAAACGGCTCCAACAATTTTGTTTAAATTCGTATAGAATAGAACAGAATGACACATGGGGGGGGGGGGGACTCCAACCCAGACACCGCAGCCAGCTTATTCAGGCTTATTGTGCCAACTCCCTTGTGTCTAGCAGAGGAAACCTCCCTTCTTCATGAGGTCCAGAACCTTCCCCACCAGTCCTTCTTGGAATACGATATCCTCCGGCCTCAACGTGCCGAAGATCTCGTACCACATTCTGCCGATCGCAACGCAATCAAACAACAGGTGAGAGGCCGTCTTCCTCCTCCTCCTCCTGACACAGTCTACACAAGGGCTGCGAATCAACCGATCCCACCTTGTGCAGATGTTTCTTTCTTGAACCTGCTGTGCCCTGTAAAGAGGCCCGTTATCAGACAAATCTGATACCTGCTTAAACTCAGGGCTCTCTGGTTCTTCTTCTGCACAGCTCTGGCATGACCATTTTGCCGTGTTTTGCTCCAGAACTTAGCCTCCAGTGACGATTATGTTCTCTTCGAGTCCATTCTCTCAGAGACGCTCTCGCCATACTTTTGACTATTCCCAGAACAGGTTCCGGCCCATAGAAAGGAGTATTCGCGCCATTCCTGGCCAGTTGGTCGGCTAGTTCATTGCCTTTAGTCCCCTTGTGTCCCTGTCACCCATACCAGCCGCACTTTGTTGTGCCGGGACAACGCCTCCAGGAAGTCTTTACACTCCCTGACTTGGGAAGAAGTGATTCTGAATGCTCCAAGTGCCTTCAGTGCAGCCTGGCTGTCCGAGAAGATGCATATCTCCCTATTCCTAGAACCCATACGTAAGTTCTCCTCAGCACAGATCTTGATTGCATAGACTTCAGCCTGGAATACCGTGGAGTATCCACCGAGGGGCCTCTCAATGAGTACCACCGGTTTAACTCCATATATACCGGCTCCAGTACCGCAGGCCATATTTTGGTTCCATCCGTAAAGGCATTCAGGATCCCCCCAGTCCGGCCCCGTTTTTCCCAACTTTTAGCCCATTCCGATTTAAATTCGTATAACCAATAGTAGATTCCATATTTGAAAAAATCGGCTAAACTGAAATCTAACTTTAAAGAATAGGTTTTAAGTTTCATTTTTCTTGAAAAACGACTATAATGGATTTCCTTTAAATTTAGAATGCTAACTGCACTGATATAAACAATCACTTTTATTTCTAACTTTTAGAGTTACATTTCAAATTACAAGGGTTTGGTTCAAGTTACTGGCGCTCTCTTCTGGACTACAGTGTAACCTAGATGTAATCCGCCAGAGAAAATTATGTGAGTGTTTCACAACAGAATTTTTTTTTCTATATCTAGAGCGTTAATAATTGCTAATATTTAAACATAAAAAAAAAAACAACAAAAAATCATTTTTTCTGCAGTGCTGCAGTTCATATGTATCACCCGTCACTGTTTAAAGACCTATATAGCAGGCAGAAAGTGTGTCACATAAAAAAGAAAAAAAAAAAAAGTAAAAAAATGTAAAAAAAAGCAAAAGGAAAATATATAGTTTAAGTAGCTTTCTCCAACTTATAAGACAAGCCAATCAAAATAGAATTTCCTTTCCAAAGAGTTGATGATAGTACGTGACTGTCGACAGAAGAAAGTGCACTCTACCGGCAAATTTTCTATTATATAAATGTGGTTGATAAATACTGACATTAAAACTGTTTATAAAACTTTTCTCTACATTTTTTGGATAAATATTTGTCATAAAAACAAGCTATTTTTACTTTTTTTTAAAAAAAAAAACGATAGAGAGAAAAAGGATTGGATAAATTGCGTTTCCATTATTTTATGATAATATTTGCAAAATCAGGAGAATGATTCAATAATCAATGAGGACAGAAATTCTAAACAATAAGAATAATAAGAATTTCAGAGGCAAGATTAACTCAGTGATTAGTGCACTGGACTAGAACGCGGAGGTCGCAGGTTCGAGTCCAGCAGTGCTGTCCTTAGATTTTCTTATCCTAGAAGCCTTTACAAGCTTTCCTGCCCGGTGTTGGGTAGTGCTGACTGTGCTGATACAGATCCCGGGCACTAATGACGATAGAATATTGACACGCCTTAAAAAAGAGAAAAAAAACTTTCACTAACATAAGTTGGCATAATAGTCATCAACTTCAAAGAGGAGTTGGAAAACTGTATTCATACTGTACACACCCTCTGTTGCTTATTCAACCATGGCAAGTCCATTGGAAATGTTCACTTAGACTTTAGATGAACATCGTTCAGTAATACGATTTGCCGTCAGTTTCAGTAACCGTCAAATAAAAATTATAGATCATTGTATGTGTGTGCAGTTGACATAACGAAGTTTTAACAAAATCCTCGCGGCCATTTTTTGAGAAAATCGCAAAAATGTGAAGAAGAAAAAAAAAACAATTAGTAAATGATATTTCTGGTTGAGGAATTTTGACAAAAAACCTAGTGTGGACCCCATGATGATGATGATACCTAAACGGAATATAAAGTTTGAACTTTGTACGATTTTTTGTTTTTTAAGCTATGCTGTTCACATACATACACACACATACCATTTTCTAATTATCCACTTTTTTGGACTTAGAGGACCTCATAACGGATATTTCCGGTTAGAAAACTCGATATCGAAAATCTGACACGATTACAATACTTCCTCTTACTAGGAGTAAGTGAAAGATTTATTAACTAGTAAGATTTAGTAACTTTACTAGGAGTAAAGATTAATTTCTAAAAATTGGTGAAGATCCAAAAAAAATTAGTACTTCAAACAGCAATAATTAAAGAAAGTATAAAAAAAATAAAAATAAAAAAATTAATATTTATTTATTTTTTACGATTATGTAAAACATCAAATTAATAGACAGACATAAAAGATAATAGAAATCTAAGTCAAACAGAGGCCATGGTCACAGTGAAAATAAATTAATAAAAATTTTTGTAAATAATAATATGATGGACGAGATTGTGTAAAGGGAACACATCAGACAATGTTGTGAGGCTTGCAACAACAACAAGTCATGGCCAGTTAGTAGTAATGATGACGAGAAGAAGAGGAGGAGGAGGAGGAGGGGGGACCAAGAGAACACATCCTACATACGCATACAGAGACAGACTGACAGACCGACACAGTGTACATAATATAGCTCTCTCACTACATGCATGTGTGTGCATGTATTGTGCGTGTTGAATAAAATTGTGCTGTTGTAGTTCATATGCAAGGAAGAACCTTGACAAATCTCTTCTAAACTTCTGTGCCTTCATCCAACCAACATATAATACTTGACCCAAATAATTTACAATTTATCACTTCTTTTTTTCTAGTAGTTGTTAAATTTTAATTTTTACACATTTTGTGAAAAACAATTTTGTTTTTTGTTTTTTTTTTTAATTTATATTATGGAATAAAAAGTACTTCCGTTTTGCCTATTCTTAATTATAATAATTAACTCTTATCACGATATGAGATTTTTAATAAGGAAATTTGAAAACTGAGTATTATAACAGGGTAGTTAATGTATTGCTGTAAGAAGTAAATAGGATCCTGTCAATTTATCAAAATTCATTTTATAGGAATTCATATTTTGAACCCCTCCCCTCCGAGTAGGAAAAATTTTATGTATAGTATAATATATAATAATATATATATTATATATATATATATATATGTGTCGTATGTTTGTAAGCAGAAACCAGAACAAATCATATAGTAAAATGATAAAGTAAATGCACTTCCGGCTATCCGATTTTTTTTTCAAACTCGGAATTTCAACAACATATTCAATTCTAATTAACATTATTTAGATAACAGAATTATCTAATAAACTGAAATAGCACTTTAGATGAAAACCTAACACCACCCCTCCCCCACAACTGCCCTTAAATGAATTTTCCCAGAGAAATGTTTAAAATAAAAGTTGTAGCTCGTTGTATGTGTAGTTGATATAAGTTTAAAGAAATTCGCCCGAGCCATTTTTGAGAAAAACGCAAATAGTAAAAAAAAAAAAAAAACCTAGTAAAGTGGTTCTTCCGGTTGAGGAATTTTGACAGATATACGGAATATCAAGTTTCACCTTTCTTTGGTTTTTCATTTTTGAGCTATGCTGTTCACATAAATATATACACACACACACATTTGCTAAAAACCACTTTTCTGGACTCAAGGGACCTCAAAGCGGATATTTCCGATGAAAACTCGATATCGAAAATGTGGCACGATTACAATACTTCCTCTTACCAGGAGTAAGAGAAAGTAAAAAATACGAAAAAAATTTCAAATACTGAGAATGTACTTTAATTCAAATCAAATACATCTTCTCTTTATAACCTGTTAACCTCAAATCCGTATTTATTTGGGATTTGTTTGTAAATATGTTTTTGTTTTCGTGTCTTGCCGCTAGATGTCAGGCTATTTTAGAGTTTAATAATATTACTTTTCTTCACTTGTGAGTAGAAATTATGATTCCTATACGCTTTTTATCAGTTGTGATTAAAAGTATAACTTCACTCACATGGGTCACATAATTACATGTTTGCAAAACGTTTAACCATTTCCATGATTATATGAAATGTTATAATAACAAATTAGATATTATATAGGTATCTATGAATATAAATAATTTTATTAAACAAACAAAAAACTAGTAAAAAATAATCTAGTGTAAACATTCATACACGACTTATTCTAACTAATTTACATAGTCCTATTTTATTTGTTGTGGTGGTTGGTTCCGCAAAGCTGGAAAGCATCAGAGACATTTTTAGTGATAGCCTGCTTGATTTTGTGGTCATCGACCGGTATCCGGGCGTTCGCCTATCATCAGGATATTTTTGTTGAACAGTGTAATAACATAGACTTGCACAGAGCACAAGTAACTAACTATGTGTGAAAAAACTAACTCTGCTCTGTGCAAGTCTGGTTGTCACACTGTCTGAATAACGCATCTGAAGATGGGCGAACACCCGAAACTGGTCGATGACCACAAAATGAAGCAGGCTACCACGGAAAATGTCTCTGATCCTATTTTATTTATTTTCTTATATGGGCTTTTTACCCCTAAAAAAAAAAAAGGTCGGAGTGGAATGAGGCGTGGCCCTTCCGAATCTAATCTAATCTCCCCCTAAAAAACTTATAAATGTACAAAATACTATTAAAATATATAGCTTGGCAACTTAGTTGTGGTACCTAAACGGCTGATAAGCTCCGCCCATTGCCAAAGCTTTCTAGTAGCTGTGACGTCATTTAACTCACAACGTCATAGGTTTCACAACTAAGTTGCCGAACTAGACCATAGATAGTGACACTGAATTAAGCAAAAGGTCATATTTTCGATAAACCTATTGGAATTTTCGCAAAACATTAAATTCTTATTATTATAATAGACGCGTAGAATCGTTATTATACATTGAGATGGCACTTTAGAGGTGTAAATATGTCACACCTTAAATAAATCTTTAGCAAAAAAATAATTCCAATAAAAGTTGTTGCCATTTTTATGATTAGTTGATATATAAAGTTTACAGAATATCGTAAAAGCCTTTTTTTTTTGGAATACTGCAAAAAAAGTTCCAAGAATCTATTCGCGATAATCTGGTACTTCTGGTTGACCGATTTTTGAAATCTAAATTGTCGTGATCCCCCATTTTAGATTAGACATCAAAACATGTTTATCCGGATGAAAACTCAACTTCGAAAAATTTGACACGATCGCCATACTTACCCACCATTACCAGGAGAAAAAAAAATAAAAAAAACAATAAAAAATTATAAAAAAAAATCTGGTGTGAAACACTCACACAACTTTCTCTTACTCCAGTACTCAAAATTATAATTGACAAATTTTATAGTTGGTGTACCAAATTTAATGAAATTCGTCGAAAAGTGAAAACACTGTCCAGTAAAACTGTCCGGTTTACTAATTTCCTTGAAACTCGGAATTTGGGTCATATATTAATTTCTAGTTATTTCAATTTGGATGACAGAATTGTATAATCAACTGTGATAGCATTTTAAAGAAAAACATAACCCCCCTCCCCCAAAAGTCCCCTTAAATGAATTTATCAGGGGAAAAGTTTCAAATAAAAGTTGTAGCTCTTTATATGTATAGTTAACAACGCTGGTTTAAAGAAAATCGTTGGAGCCATTTTCGAGAAAATACCAGAAAACTGAAAATTATATTTCAGTAAAAACGCACTTCCGGTTATCTATTTTTTTTTCAAACTCGGAATTTCAACAACATATTTAATTCTAATTAACATTATTTAGATGACAGAATTGTCTAATATACTGAAACAGCAGTTAAGATGAAAACCTAACCCCACCCCTCCCCCAGAAGTGCCCTTAAATGAATTTTCCTGGAGAAATGTTTCAAATAAAAGTTGTAGCTCTTTGTATGTGTAGTTGATATAACAAGTTTAAAGAAAATCTTCGGAGCCATTTTTGAGAAAATTGCAAAAACGTAAAAAAAACAACTAGTAAAGTGGTACTTCCGGTTGAGGAATATTGACACATAACGCACCGTCAGATCCCATGGTGATACCTAAACGTAATATAAGTTTGAACTTTCTACGATTTTTCGTTTTTGAGCTATGCTGTTCACATACATACACACACACAGACACACACACACACACACACACAGACCATTCGCTAAAAACCACTTTTTTGGACTCAGGGGACCTCAAAACGGATATTTCCGGTGAAAACTCGATATCGAAAATTTGACACGATTACAATACTTCCTCTTACTAGGAGTAAGAGAAAGTAAAAAACTTTTTAATTAAAATTAATGAGAACCTTAAGCCCTGTTTTTTTTTTTTTAACACAACCTTATTGATTGCCAGTTACGCTCAAATATCAACTTATTCTAAATTTGTTTTTTAAATCTTAACATTGTTGAATATTCCTTGTCGCAAAAATAGAATAGCTGCTGCAAAAAAGCTTTATTTGCAATTTTCTGCAGAAATTGCTCTTTTCCCAAAATTTACAAAATCCTGGAAAGTTCTATATTAACTAATTTTTTAGCAAAGTTTTTGTTTTTTTTTAAACTACCATTATTTGAATAAATTATTTAAATATATCACCAGAGAAATTTTCTGTGGTAGCCTGCTTCATTTTGTGGTCATCGACCGGTTTCGGGCGTTCGCCCATCTTCAGGATTCGTTTTTCAGACAGTGTGACAACACAGTGTGACAGTGTCACACTGTCTGAAAAACGCTCTGTGGAACCAACCTCCACAACTACTAATATAATTTTCAAAAACAGTTTATGTATGTTTTAGACAAGCTATGTTTAAGATATAATAAAGAAGTCACCACTACTTACAATAAATAATTTGACTATATTTTGAATTATTGAATAATGTGAATAACAATAACAAGTTAATTGTAATAATGAAATAAGCTAGACTATGTGATGTGATGGCAAGAAGAAAGAAGATATAATTTTTAAATAATAAATAAATCTAAAAATTATAACTAGTGGTTCCACAGCCAGCCGCTATCTGCAGGTCAAGAACCACGGCAAAATACCTTTCAAACAGGGGTCAATACACAGTCAAAAGAACCGCCGGCAAAACCCTTTCAAACAAGGGTCAACGTACACGTGGCCTGTATTTCTTTCATACAAGGGTCACTGTACACTCAAGAGGCCACCTGGCTACCTGGCCACCTGTCGCCACCCCGGACCGACCTCCCCTAAGGTCAATATATTACGCGAGATGTCTTAGTGTGGCACGTACTTACACATCAGCCAATGTGTGAGTGATGCAAATATAAACGTCGCACCACTGGAGGAGAGGATTAGTTATCCATCAGTTCACGATTAGTTACAGATCAGTTACGAGCAGTATCACATCAGTTATACACGAGTATTCCATCAGTTCATCAGTCAGTTAGATAGCAGTTCACGTCAGTTAAGTTTCACACATCACGAGCGCTTCCCTGATCAAGGTTTTAAACACTATTTCTTTAATATTTATTAATCATTTCACAATTCTTATATTCATTTACAATTGTGCATCTTAGTTTATCTATTTCAAACACTTTAATTTATTTTTTAAAATATAGTTTATTTTCGTAAATCAGTAGTACGTATTTCGAATAACAACTCTCTAAAACTCTCTAACTAACAACACTGCCTCCTCACTTCACTCCCGATACCAAGACATCTGATTCCAATACAACTGGGTTTAATATACAAATGTTAACTTGAAACACTTCTTGGCACACTGAATTTAAAATGAGAGAATGGCGTTCTGAATGTAATGAACGCTTTTTCGTTGAATGCCTTGGAACAGACTCTCAAATAATGCTGCTCTTGGTAGTTAAAACCTGCTCTTTTATATTTGATTTCTAGAAGGGGGTTAAAAGGCAGAGGGTGGCCAAGTACTCGGACCTCTCTTGTAAAACGATGTCTTGTACCTGTATTTTGACTCTTTGCCAGCGCCAAACTTACAAATTTCGTTTTGAAACTAATTTTATTTAAAATATATTTCCAATTATTTCTATTTTTTCCATTTCCTTCTTCCACTACAATATGTTGCGCACCATAGGTTAAGAATCGCTGGTCTAATTTAGCTCCAAACCTCTTGTCAACAGACAAAATAATTAAATAGATTTTGTAATTCTGAAATATTATTCCCTCTCAAGAATTTATAAACATTATATAAGCAATATATATTTTAAAAAAAAGTGCAGACATTATTGCAATTCATTATAATTTATAACATCTACATGAAATTATATGATTAACTTATTTATTAAGATAATAATAAAATATTTAAAATAAACTAAAGAGAAATAATAATCCAAATTGAATGTAATATATAAGTTTTTATAAATTTCCCACAAGTATTACAAACATGTTTACTTATGTATGTAGCAAAATATATTATACATACCATGCTGGAATCGTTTATATATATTTAATAAAAGAAAAAATTATAATATTGAACTTTAGTAGTACACAATATTACCATCATAAACGAATAATTATTATTAACTAACTAGATAAAGAGTAAATAAATAAAAGTTTAAAAAATAATAATATTAAAGAAATATAACGCAACGATATTATATATATATATATAATAAAATGCATGCTGTGTCCTAGTTTACATGGTGGCCTGCTAACAATTTTTATACGGTTTATAAAAATATATTACAATTTGTTAACTGTCATAACAATTCATTTATCAAATATCATACGTATATATAATAACCCATAACTATTATTGTAATCAATTTATAATCCTGTCCCTTTGAATTGCAATATATATTTTTTTTTTTTAAGTCTATTACCTTGTTGACTTTTAAAAGATTTAAATAAATAAAGTATTTTATTAAAAAAATAAAGTTGTTAAAATTATTTTAAACAGTTCGTTATAAATATCAACAAATTAATATGAAACCATACATACGAATATCGTTTTATTGCAATTCTCATAAAATTGTAATTGCAAAATTTCCTATAAAATTGTAATTTTTACTTTCTCTTACTCCTAGTAAGAAGAGGAAGTATTGTAATCGTGTCAAATTTTCCATATCGAGTTTTCACCGGAAATATCCGTTTTGAGGTCCCCTGAGTCCAAAAAAGTGGTTTTTAGCAAATGGTCTGTGTGTGTGTGTGTGTGTGTGTGTGTGTATGTATGTATGTGAACAGCATAGCTCAAAAACGAAAAACCGTAGAAAGTTGAAATTGATATTCCGTTTAGGTCACCATGGGATCTGACTGTACGTTATCTGTCAAAATTCCTCAACCGGAAGTACCACATTACTAGTTGGATTTTTTACTTTTTTTGCGATTTTCTCAAAAATCGCTCCGACGATTTTCTTTAAACTTTAAACATCAACCACACATACAAAGTTACTACAACTTTTATTAGAAACATTTCTCCGGGAAAATGCATTGAAGGGCACTTTTGGGGGAAGGGTGTGGTTAGGTTTCCATCTAAAGTGCTATTTCAGTTTATTAGACAATTCTGCATCTAAATAATGTTAATTAGAATTAAATATGTTGTTGAAATTCCGAGTTTGAAAAAAATCGGATAACCGGAAGTGCGTTTACTTTACCACTTTACTAAATGATTTATTCACTTTTTCGCAATTTTCTCAAAAATGGCTCCGACGATTTTTTTGAAACTTCGTATATAAACTAAACATGCAAAGATCTACAACTTTTATCTAAAACATTTCTCTGGGAAATTTCTTTTAAGAGCACTTTTAGGGGAGGGGGGGGTTAGATTTTCATCAAAGTGCTATCCTAGTTCATTATACAATTCTATCATCCGACATATTAGTTAGAAATAAATAGATGGCTGAAATTCCGAGTTTCAAGAAATTAGTAAACCGGAAGTGCGCTTTTACTGAACAGTTTTTTCAGTTTTCGACGAATTTCATTAAATTTGGTACACAAACTATAAAATTTGTCAATTATCATTTTGAGAACTGGAGTAAGAGAAAGTTGTGTGAGTGTTTCACACCAGATTTTTACATTATGTTCACTTAAAAGTGTATATATTATTAAGTTTCAATTCCCAGGAGCCTGATTCAACTTCTATCAAGGAATGGATAGAAGACCAGCATCTGCAATGGTGGGAAAGAACATCAAGGCAGGGCCAGGCTAAATACTTTATTAAATGACATCTACCTAAGTTTACCAGGGATCTACTGAGCCATAGCCGAAGGGATATAAGGCTAAAATTGGCCCTACTAATAGGCAGACGCACCAATTACAGGATTTTCCGATTCTACAGAACCGAGGAGGAAACCCCGGCACCACCGTTTTTTTCCAAAAAGGGAGGTTGAGTGGAGGAGAGATGAGGGTAAGGTTTTTCCAACTGGAGACAAGCAATCCTGAAGCTACTAGCTTTCATGACGGAGCCACTTTCAGCTTTGCTAGAGGTGTGATTAAGAGGGCAAAGCTGAAGAATGTGCTATGATTTTAGGTGATCCACAATAGACTTTTTAATGCAGGTGGCAGTCAAATGAGGCTCGCCCTCCACGTTGGTCAATCTAATCTAATCTCTACAAGTTTCAGTAGTTAAATCGAAATTCTGGTTTTGAAAGTCTCAATGTTGAAAAAAAAAAAGAAACTGGATATGATAATTCAAAGACTAAATATTATCTTTCAAAGTTGTAACAGCTGCAGAGAGATATTTGTCCATTTGAAGAGCAATGCTGTATATATAATGATACATAATGATATTAATATAATGTTACAATGATATAATGTTGATGATGATATAATGATAGTGTGTAGAGGTATTGAAATTAGAGCTGTGTTGCTCCAATAAAAACTCTGTCCATTATAAAAGTCAGTTCACCATTCTTATCTCTCGAAACCATCATTCTTTTCATTTCGAATTATTCTTTGTATTTTTTTTTTGTTTTGTTTTTTTTATTTAATATGAAAAGGAGCATCAATAAATGTCATGTCATTTCGATTTTTCTAGGAAAAGGAGTAATGTGGATTTCTTCTACACCATTCAGGGTAATCTCCTGGATTGCGTCAAAAACATTAGCGACCTAGGAATCAAACTAAGGGGCTAACCTTACATATGCAACTCACTTTGACAAAACCTGCAAAAGAGCTTCCAGGATGCTGGGGTTTGTGATCCGGAAAACAAGAGAGCTCGAAGACTCTAAAGCAATTTTGGCGGTCTATACGTCATATGCTAGAAGTATTTTAGAATATGGTTCACTGGTGTGGAACCCATTATAGAAAGAGCGACGTTGATAGACTGGAATCTATAAAAGGGTGATTTGTCAAATATTACATAAGCAAGTTCCCTCACGACGTTAAATTAGACATTGATTCCTCAGAAATAAGGAGACTGAAGATTTATCTGTTATTCCTTTATAAACTAATCAATAATACAACGAATGTTCTGAACTTCTGACTGATATTCCCTTCCATGTATCTCCCATCCACTTAAGACATTCCTATATGTTAGCAGTTCCTCATCATAGTAGAAACCTATTTTTTTCACATGAACATTCTGTCAAGAATATGCCGGGAATGGAATGCACACATCAATAATATAATTTGAACTTTTCTCAGAAAAATTGTCATATTTAAAAACATTATTAAATGAAGCTTTGCCACCTCTTTTTCTGTAAACAAATTATGTTCTGTATATACGAGGGTGGTTTGAAAAGTTCTCGGAATGTACTAGAAAGAAGTGTCTTACCTCGGTGGAACTGCTTTTATTTTTCAACATAGTCTCCCTGTAGAATAATGCATTTGGTCCTGCGATGTTCCAATGCCTTTATCCCATCTCGAAAATGAGATTCCTCCAGGCCTGCAAAGTACCTCTCCAATTCGGCTGTCAGTTCTTCCGTTGTAGGAAATCTCCGTCCACCGAGGAAAATTTTCAGCTTGGGGAAGAGATGAAAGTCTGATGGTGCCAAATCAGGTGAATAAGGTGGATGTGGCAACAATTCGTACCTCAGTTCATGAAGTTTTGCCATGGCAATAACACTTGTGTGCGGGCGGGCGTTGTCCTGATGAAAGATGACTTTCTTCCTTGCCAAACCAGCCTTTTTTCGCGTATCTTTTCCTGTAGTTGGTCTAGGAGGTTTGCATAGTATTGCCCCGTAATTGTTTGGCCAGTAGGAAGATAATCTATCAGCAGAATGCCTTTTGATCCCAGAAAACTGAGGCCATGACCTTTCCGGCCGAACGTACTGCCTTTGCTTTCTTGGTAGTGATGAATCAGCATGTTTCCACTGCTTTGACTGCTGTTTGTCTCTGGGGTATAGTAGTGGACCCAAGTTTCATCTGTAATCACAAACCGGCGCAAAAAATCTTGTTGGTGAAAACGGGCCAGACTTTGTTCGGACATTTCCAATCTGGTGCGTTTATGGTCCAATGTCAAGAGCCGCGGCACCCATCTTGCCGATAATTTTTTCATTCCTAATTCTTCGGTTAAAATGTGATATACCCGTTCAGATGACATCCCTATAGCTTCAGCAATCTCTCGCACTTTCAGTCGACGATCCTCCATGATCATTTTATGCACTTTTGCGATAAATTCTGGGGTCGTAGCACTTTTTGGCCGTCCACTACTCGGATCATCATCTAAGCTCTCCCGACCAAATTTACTCGCTGGTCCACTTGGCAAAAGTTGAATATGAAGGAGCAGAGTCCCCCAGTGTGTTCTGAAAGTCGGCATGAATTTCCTTTGCATTCATACCTTTCTTTACAAAGTATATAATCACTGCTCGAATCTCAGTTTTTTCCATTGTCACAAATCACTACGCGGGAACAACAAAGAGTCGTCACTACCAGTCTCCTGCAGCAAGAGCACTGACGCGCCACGTGTTCACTCACAAAGGATGTGTGATATTGCGCGGGAATCTCGTTGCTCTAGCACTGACATCTAGCGGTGATTCCGAGAACTTTTCAAACCACCCTCGTATATTTATTATTGTTTACACATCTGTTTTATCTATATTGTTTTTAGAAAAATAAATGTTTTGAGATCAGAGAGTACGAATAAAATGTTATTAGCATATGTATTCGTGGTCTGTATGAATAAAAAATAACTTGGTATTCCCGTCTAGGTACTATCACTGACAGCATTTGACCCAAAGGTTTTGGGGCCAAAAAAATCCATCCATCGTCCGAAAATCGGGAATTTATTAAGGTTTTTTTCTTTAGTTTATCATAAATTTTTGCTTAAACTTCGTATATTATCTATACAAGTAAGTACTTATCACTTGTGTTTGAAACACTTTCCCAGGTGAAATTGATATTTTATGGGTTTCTGGGAAAGCTTTCTTGTAAAGTACCATTTCAATACAAAATATAATTTTTCCACCTGTATATTAGAAGCACACTACAATTCCAAATTTGAAGAAAATCTGTTAACCGGACATGTAACTTTATAAAATAGGTTTTAGAATATTTACGAAAAGAACTATAACTAATTTCCTTTAAACTATGAATACTAACTTGCACATGATACAAATCTATCATTTTTCCGAAAACTTTGATTTTTAGGTAGTTCTGAGTAATTTTTGTGGCGTTAAATTACAAATTTATATGGTGCTGATTCAATGACCCTCCTCCCCCCTAACACCTCTATAATTTTGGATAGAACAAATGAGTAAAATTAGTAGTTTAAAGAAAAATTTATCATTTTATAGATAATTATAATTAACAGCAGTAAGAAAAAGTCGTACGAGTGTTTCACAACAGATTTATTAATTATCAGTTCTAGGTTATAATAGAAAAATTGGAAGATTCTTCTCGGCCATTCTTATAATGAAGGAAAAGGATTTGTGAGATTCGGTCTTTTTCAAAAAATTAAAAAAAAATAACTTAAATTCTTGCGAACGTTTCGAAAAATATATTATCTTTTTCAACGCATAAAAAAAAAAACAAAAAAAAAAAAACTGTTAAATAATCTTCAAAACATAACAAATTTAAAAACATATGTATAAATTTAGAAAATAAAAGAAATAAAAGACCGAATCTCACAATCCTTTTCCTTGATATAGAAAAAGTTATAGTACTATAATAGTACCGCAAAGATAATGCAACCACAGCAGTGAGAAGAGAGGCCCTCTCTGGTTAACGGAGACTACTCTCTGACTTAGGCAGGCTACAGTGGGAGAACTTGTGTATTTAAGCAAGTGGGAATCTATCTAGAGGATATCTATCAGATACAACCATACAACTGTACATCGCATCTTGTCATATCTCTACTCTCACCATTCATTCTATCATTTTCATTATAAAGTCCAGTGCAGTTATTGTAAAGTTAGCTACATTATATTAGTGTCAGAATATCTTGTTCATTTAATCAAACCTAATTTCTCTCCTCAACAACCCAATTATATAGTACCTAAAATTGATGTTCCTACTAATTAAATTTGTACAGCACAATTGATATCTATCAGATACAACCATACAACTGTACATCGCATCTTGTCATATCTCTACTCTCACCATTCATTCTATCATTTTCATTATAAAGTCCAGTGCAGTTATTGTAAAGTTAGCTACATTATATTAGTGTCAGAATATCTTGTTCATTTAATCAAACCTAATTTCTCTCCTCAACAACCCAATTATATAGTACCTAAAATTGATGTTCCTACTAATTAAATTTGTACAGCACAATTGATATCTATCAGATACAACCATACAACTGTACATCGCATCGTGTCATATCTCTACTCTCACCATTCATTTTATCATTTTGATTATAAAGTCCAGTGCAGTTAGTGTAAACCTAGCTACATTATATTAGTGTCAGCATATCTCGTTCATTTAATCAAACCTAATTTCTCTTCTCAACAACCCCATTATATTACTGCAAAAATAATGCAACCACAGCAATGAGAAGAGTGGCCCTCTCTGGTTAACGGAGACTACTCTCTGACTTAAGCAGGCTACAGTAGGTGAACTTGTGTATTTAAGCCAGTGGGAATCTATCTAGAGGATATCTATCAGATACAACCATACAACTGTACATCGCATCGTGTCATATCTCTACTCTCACCATTCATTCTATCATTTTCATTATAAAGTCCAGTGCAGTTAGTGTAAAGTTAGCTACATTATATTAGTGTCAGAATATCTCAAACCTAATTTCTCTCCTCAACAACCCAATTATAGTACCTAAAATTGATGTTCCTACTAATTAAATTTGTACAGCACAATTGTTGCGTAGAAAATTCCCAATTTTTTTATTAAATAGGAAATACATTTTGGTAGGAGGAAAAGGATAGTATTATAAACTAAGAAACTAACTTGTACTGCACTGTAATTAAATATTAACATATCATTTTACAATTAAAGGACATAATGTAGAGTACTGAGAAAGAGAGCACGCGAGAGATTTGTGTTGCCAACACATAAACTCAAGATAGAATTACACTTCTGGTGTTTTTTGTTAAGCTCGCCTTGTTAGAAATCCTATGGGGTAGGTAAGCTTGGGCAGAGCAATGCCCCTATAATTGTGTGACTAGTCTAGTAAATAAGGGCTTGGCGTAGAAAGCTACTGATTGTGACAAAACCATCATACTAGTTAATAACTGTACAAATTGTGTGCTCAGCTTTATTTATAGACTTTAATCAATATTAACCGCGAATAACGGATTACCCTAAAAAGAAAACAAAGAAAACAGCGTCATAATCCTTTCAGCGGCGTTGCTGAAGATTATTTTATAAGAAACATACAGTTTTCCATTTAGAAAAATTTACTGCCTAAAAAATAAAGAGTGTTAATCATTTCAAATTGGTAACACCATGATTATTTACAGTGGTAGCTCCGCCGAAATGGTTAACAGATAGTGCAGCTTTAACGGGACAGCAAGGTATTTATCATCTATTCTTAAATTAAATACAAATAATGACATAGATCCAGAGACATGCTTTATAGGAAAACAAATTTAAAAGCTCGGTTTTAAACGATAGGAAAAAGGAACTTTAAAATATCAATCTAAAGGGCCAAAAATAGATACTTTTAAATAAGTATTTGAGCTCTTCCAGAGCTTATAAAAAAATTTCTCAAGTTATTGACAATAATTCTGAATTTCTCTTTAATATGGTATATATGTACAGTATTCAATATATGGACAGTAAATCGTATTTAAATGAATAAATAAAAGAAATAGAGTAGAGAAATCATTCATTAGGACAACTTTATTTCACTAAGTAGGTAATAAGGTCACTGTTATTTTAGCCATTAATATGGAAGATTAAAATGTTTAGTTGAGATGCAAGCTTTTGGGCAATTTGATTATCCATGGTGGATAAAAAAAAATCTATGAAAGTTACTGTAAACCCCAAATACAGGTCTGTATGAATTTTGGATACATGACTGTATTTAAATATTATAGATTTTGGCTTTGGAAACAAAGAGAGGAACTGTGAGGTTTTTTTTTTGTTAATCAAGAATATTTGTTTGGATTATATATTTTAATATTATAAATTAGATTTTTTTTTCCGCATCTAATATTGACGCAAAGCCATGCGTATGTTAAACTTAGTGTTTGTTAACCCCTATTTATCAACTGAGCGGAGAAAAAATAGATATACTTGTCCATAAAGGGAGAGTATAACTGTTATATGGAAGTGAGACATGGACCGTCGTCCCTAATGCAGGCTAAGAAGCTGAGATCTGTCGAAATGGATTGCTGGCGGAGATCTGAACGATCATCCTAAAAAAGCACAATGTGTAAGAAAGGAAAGGATAAAGGAGTCCATGAGAATGAAGGACGACCTTATTAGCTCGCATAAATTGGAGGGCTCTTACATGGTACGTTCCTACCATAAGTACCTACATACCAACCTTGGCAGTTAGAGAAGTGATTTTATTCTAGCCCAGTATACTACAATTTAAAAATGTTGCAAATAAAAGTGATAGGGCGTTTATATGTGTAGATAGTATATAAAGTTTAAAGAAAATTGTGGAGTGGCCGTTTTCTTGAAAAATTCCGAAAAATATTCAGTAAAGTCGCACTTTCGGTTTATGGATTTTGCCCAAAATCTTGGTGTCAGATGCGGTGGTAATATTTAAACGGATAACAAGTTTGAACTGCCTGTGAATTTTCATTTTTTTTTTTTTTGAAATATTTTATTCACAAAGTATTCGCTAAAAAAAAGAAGCTTTTTCGTACTCAAGATCATGATGTATTGCCGTTGAAAACTATTCGCAAATTTGACAAAGTCGTAATACTATCTCTTATTAGGAGTAGCAGAATGTAAAAAAAAAAAAATACGAAAACGTGCAAAAAATACTGAAAATGTACTTTTAATTCAAGACAAATAATCCTTCTCTATACAACCTGTTCTCTTTTAGTGTAACCTGAAATCCGTGACTATTTGGGATTTGATTTTTAATATATTCTTGTTTATTATCCCGTATTGTATTAGATGTCCTGCTATTTAATGTTGAATAATATTTACTTTATGTCACTTGTGAGAAAAAGTAATGGTTTTTTTCTCACTTGTGATTAAAAGTATAAACTGAAAAGTGACAACTCTTTGAATCTCTATAGATTAAAAGTACAACTTCAGGCACTAATTTTAGAGGAATAATTGCCACATTATTCAACTATTGTAGAAAAAATTCATACTTTAAATAACAAGAAGAGAAATTTCCATAACAATGCAGAAATGATACCAAGAAAAATGTGATCCAAAATGAAATAAAAAAGTGTTTCGGCAACTTTGTTAAATCCGTTTAGATAGATATGACGAAGTTATATTGGCCTACACTTTTTGTAAACAACTTTTACGTAAAAAGCTATTTTAAGCATGAACTTTTTTTATCAACAAAGTTTTTACTGATTAACCTAATATTCAGGCTACAATTTATACTCGTATAATATAAAATAATATAAAAGATGAAAAAAAAAGGGATTATAGTCATTTAATGTCTTTTATTGACCTCAATTAATTTCAAAGTATTTCACACTACATCATAATGATTACTAAACTACTAAACTAATGCTATAAATTTTCAAATAAACACAAAAAGGTCATTTCAGTAAAACCGATAATTGAAACACACTAAATTAATTTGGTAATGGCCTAGTAATTATCTAAAAATTCATAGAGTGGATAGTATATTATTATTTTTTTTTTAATGATGTGATAATGGCTAAGTTAAATATGAAAATAACTTAAAACATTGTATCATATAGGTAAGAATAAAGAACTATGATTGACAAAGAAGGATTAGCTTCTTTGCAGAGATCCCGGGTTCGAGTCCAATGCTACCCTTAGATTTTTTTTTTTCTTCCTAGGGACCAAGACAGTGTTGTCTGTAACGAGAGTACACTGTCAGATGGCTCCAAGCCCCAATGACCTCAGATACTGAAGCACCAAAAAAAAAAAAAAAAAAAAAAACAAAAAAAACTATATTTCAGCGCCTCTATAGTTCCCCCATTATATTATGAAACCAGATACTGCACTTGTAAGATTACCCACCACTCTCCGCTACAAGACAGTTATTAATATCTCTTCCATTTACTTCACACTTCTCACACCTAATTTTATACAGTCTAATCTTTTTTAAGTTTTTAGACAGAAAAAGTTTTTAAAGTTCAAATAAAGCAGGGAAAGATCCTATTGTCAAAGCCTTCCGTGCTCTTCAATCTCATCTTACACATCTCTCCAGTCCTGGCTTTTAAATTGGGAAATTAAAGTAAACATTTGTAAATGCAAATACGTATATGGTGTTTACACGAAATCGCAAAATTCTTGCTCCAATTTATTTCAATGGGATATACCCATTCCGCCAGCTGACTATGTACGCTATCTTGGACTAGAGGCTGACCTGGAACCTTCACACACACGGTTCAAAGTACGTCCGACGTCAAAATACGTTTTAGACTTCTTTCCAATCTGCTTGGTAAATGCTCAAAATTATTGCTCTCCAACAAAAGACTCCTCCTTTACATCTCCTTAAAGAGACCACTATAGAGTTACGGACTGGAAGCTGTACGGAACTGCCAAGCGTTCTAATCTGAACCTCATCCAAACCATCCAATCCAAAATCTTCCGCCACATTACTAACAGTCCTTTCTATGTATCCAACCTTACCCCCTTCCATACAGATCTCTATATTCCTTTTGTCAACACTCAGGCTAAATAACATTTATAACAGATTCCACAATAAGCTACTTTCACACTCTAATCCTTTAGCCCAAGCTCTCACCTCACATTCCCTCCCTGGAATACCTCAACGACGCTCAAAGCGACGTTGTCCTCGCGCCCTTTTAAATAGCTAGTGATTATAATTGGTATGGTGAAGGAGAGAAATGGTTTGGGTTGAATGAACAACTAGATATGGCTGAACACTGTATAATGTTAAAAGTGACTCTGACTGCCTGGACTTTACACTAAAATGGTAGAGTAGTAAATGGTGAGGTAAATGACACGTTGTGACTGGCGAGTAAACTCCTTTGTATTTCTTTCTCCCTTCTTCCATTGTATCCTCTCTTTGGATCCTAAGGGAATGATGTAATAGGATCCAAAGAGAGGATCCATAGCAGAGAAAGAGGGACAAAAATGATAGGATCACTCTCTCGGACTGGAGTGGGAGAACTGCATAAATACAGCGACGGAAGATAGATATACATCAGAGTTCACTTGCCACTCACAACGTGTCATTTACCTTGCCCTTTAACACTCTACCATACTCTATTACTACACTCCATTTTAGTGTAAAGTCCGGGCAGTCAGTGTCACTTTTAACATTATACAGTGTTCAACCATATCTAGTTGTTCATTCAAACCTAACCATTTCTCTCCTTCATCATAGCCATTATATGATCAAGTCAATTAAATGATTGCATCTATCATATCAGCTTATTTACTTATTGTAAAATTGGTTACATTTGTAAATTTCAAATAAGAGGGGAAAAAAAAGAAAAAATATTTAAAATGAAAGGCTTCATTCTAAATGCCGCAATCACTTCATCGAATTTTTCCATATCTATATTATAATATCTAAGAAAAGAAGGATGTTTACTAAAACTTTAACTTCAACAAAAAAATTTAATTAATTATGAAGTTTTTTTTAAAGGAAACTATCAAATTTACATAAAGAATCATCATTCTGAGTGAGTGAGATAATATTTTGAATATTTTACAGTTTCTTACGCGAATATTAATTACAACATCTTACATGATTGTGGCATTTAGCAAAATACCTGTTTGTTTTAAGTAATATTTATTTGCAGACTATTTTAAATAAATAACAGAGACCCCGGGAAATGTGGACTACTTGTCTGAATAATCTGGTCCATTGAGATGAGATGCAAATATTCTTATTCATCAAATCTAATAAAACCCAACACAGCCCCCACCCACTCTGTCTGGTCATTAAATTTAATAATAAAACAAAATGTAATTTAAACATTCCACTAGAATTTCAATAGCAGTTTTTTTATGAGTTAATAAAAATAAATCTACAGCACAAAAGGATTAATAATTGTAAAACTATATAAAATAGATATTGATTCTCGACTGTTTTGGGTTATAGTTGAAGAAGTTAAGTAGAGGAGCGGTCAAAAAAAGCACACTTTTTTTGTATAATATCCAACGCTTCGCAGATTTAATCTTGCTTTGACAAGTTGACTACTTCTTTCAACTGTAAACTTCTTTCCTATGTGGCATCTTGTGATATCTTACAACACAAGTCTTTCCTAACCTATTTAGATTAACATTTTTGAATTTAGTAAGATTCCTGTGTGATGGATGCAAGAAACTTGTAATAATATTAAATTTTAAATAAATCTAAATTATCAAAATATGTTGCAAAAGGACCAGCCAGGTATAAAGTCTTGTTACTCGTACGGTTCAAGAACAATTATGGCATTCTACTGTACTACAATTTTTAAAATAAAAATGATTAAAACTGCCACAACCATATTTTCTTTTATAAATTAATTTAACAACAATTACCCAAAAAATATTAATCTTTCAGATTACAGCATTCTTCCGTAACGATGGAACTGTGCGTGTAAACCTGGTCAAAAAAACTAGAAAGGAAGGCATCTTCTGGAGCTTCAGAAAGATTTCACCGGTTGTAGGAGGACGTGCATACAACAATCGTTTAGGCCATTAGTTTCTGTATGAGTTTAATTTTTTAATAATAATAAAAAAAAAGAGAATCTAAAAAAAGCGGGACGACTAGTTCAATAACCTTAAATAGAATTAATAACTAGTAAAAGAGTGTATAATTTAAAGTAACAAATTATTATAATCCCATTATGGTATGGGAAAGATATATTAGCTATGTCGGTTCATTTGGACTGAGAATTATTAAAGCGATATGGTGTAGGTGGTGGTGAAGAATGAAAAACATACTGGTATGTTCTTATAGAATGCCTCCAGCATACTTTTTTTACACGTTCAATTACTCAAATATCATTGCTACTGCTATTTGTTAATGTTCTACACACAAAATAAATATATTTTTAATTCATTATACAAATTATTGATGCTAAATTAATTATTATTATTCTTAAAATAGAAACTTATCAATTCATTACCTTCTCTTCCTGCTTATAAGAGAAAGTAATGCGATCTTATGCGAATTTTTTTAGGGTACCGGCATGCAAATTCCTTTTGTTCCTGATCGGTTTCAGATTTTCATTCAGTAAATTTACCAAGTTCGCGTGGAGAGTTCACTTCAACGTAATGTTTCTCTTACACTCATACTTGTTGGTTTATATGTGCGGGAGGTTATAAGGTTATGTTACTATATATATGTGTATGGGTATTTAATGACAAAATGGAATTATTATTAAATTATGATTATACGAGGGTCATTCAATAAGTAATGAGACAGACAAATCGCTGTAGCTCAGAAACAGTTTGTTTAATCAAGACAATAGTTTCAGTGCATCAAGTTGGCCATCCTTGTACTTAGTTTCTCATCAGTTGTTCGAGAGTATTTGGTAAGCATAACTTCAAATGTATTATTCAGTTAACAATGGCGAGTCAGTTCGAGCATTGCACCTTGGAAGAACAACGCTCAGTGATTAGATTTTTAGTTGCAGAGGATAATCAAACGTAGTGAAATCCACAAAAGAATGCTGAAAGTTTATGGGTATAATTGTTTGAACCGTTCGAACGTTTACAAATGGAGAGAACTGTTTAAAAGTGGCCGTGTAAGTGTCTTTGACGAGCAAAGAAGTGGACCACCGGTTGAAGTTACAACTTCCTCCCTCGAATCACGCATTAACGCATTAATTCAGGACAACAGGCGTATCACTGTTGCAGTGATAGCTGAAGAAGTGCACGCGAGTATTGGAATTGTCCATAACATTATTCAGAATAAGCTGCAGTACAAGAAAACTTGTGCGTGATGGATTCCAAGACAACTTACGGAATCCCACAATGAAAGTGGGGTGGGTGGGAGATTCTTTCACATCCTCCTTATAGCCCCGACCTCGCCCCATCGGACTTCCATTTGTTTGAACCTCTTAAAGAGGCTCTACATGGGAAACATTTTCAATCCAATGAAGAAGTTAAAAATCAGGTGCAAAAGTGGTTTCGAGATGAACCCAAAGAATTCTATGCCAAAGGCATACACAAATTAGAAGAACGGTGGGACAAGTGTATAAAATGTTGCTGGGGACTATGTCAAATTCAAACTTTCCCATATATTTACAGTCTATAAGAAATGGAATTTTATTCAAACTATTCCTTCACAACTGAAATAGTAATTTTCCTCAAACTTATCACTTTTAATAAATGTATACTTACTTGTCCTGAATGTTGTAATGTCTAAACTTAATAAAAGGACTTTTTTTTGTTCTTCCCAAAATTAACCTTTATGAGAAGGAGCTTATTTACGGCATGTTCCTTAATACATACATTATATTCGCATTGAATATATGAGGGTGATTCAATAAGTAATGAGTCAATTCGCTGTAGTTCAGAAACTGTTTGTTCAATCAATACAATAGTTTTAGTGCGTCAAGTTGGCATCCTTGTATTTAGTTTCTTATCAGCTGTTCGACAGTATCTGGTAAGCATAACTTCAAATGTATTATTCAGTTAACAATGGCGAGTCAGTTCGAGCATTGCACCTTGGAAGAACAACGCTCAGTGATTAGATTTTTAGTTGCAGAGGATAATCAAACGTAGTGAAATCCACGAAAGAATGTTTTGAAAGTATACGGGAATAATTGTTTGAACCATTCGAACGTTTACAAATGGGTAGAACAGTTTAAAAGTGGCCGCCGTGTAAATGTCTGTGACCAGCAATGAAGTTGGACGACCGGTTGAAGTTGCAACTTCCACCATCGAATCTTGCATTAATGCGTTTATTTCAGGACAACAGGCGTATTATTATTGAACTGATACCTGAAGAAGTGGCACGCGGTATGTTCGAACTGTCCATAACATTATTCAGAATGAGCTGCAGTACAAGAAAACTTGTGCGAGATGGCATAAAATTTAATAATGAATTCTGAATCAAATATTTAATCATCTAATCAATAATTATTATTATTATAATAACATTTATATTTAATTATTATTCAGAAACTTCCGTGTCTGATGCGGAGGTAGTAAATAAACTACACTGTTTTACTCAGAGAACCTCAAAACATGTACTTCCGGTGAAAACTCGAATTTCACTGGAAATAGTAAGAAAATGTAAAAACAAAACAAAAAAATACCAGATATAAAAAAAAAGAATACATTTAAGGTTGATATTGTAAAAAAAAATGGGAGCGCATAAATTATATAAAATATTTTGTATAATCTAATGTGTATATACATACAAAACAATCATACACCTCTCATTGATTAATCGTTTAATTTAAAAACAAAACAAAAACAGCAAAATAATAAAAATGAAGTTTAACTCACTTAAACCTGGAATGCAAAACTGTTTCAATTACCTGCAACAAAAGAGTATACTTAATACTATAATTAAAAGAAATAATATTTTTAAATTTTAAGAAATAATAATTTGATAATAATGAAAAATTGAAAAAAATAATTGATGCCTGCAGTATCCCTAGTGCCCCACACAGGAATCAGAGGAGACAATCTAAGAAGCATATCTGAACAGTGGAAGGAAATAGTTCAGCCGCCTGCTTAAAAAGGATATCCGACCCTTTGACACTCTCATTTAAACGCCATTCGAAAAACCATCATCAACACTCAACGACTATCGTTGTTCTCACACCGTCAACCTGCCAGTCAGCCAGCCACTCTTTTCTCACTCTAAATTATACAGTGAAAAGTCCTTAATAGTGCTTAACTATTCTCATTCAATATAAAGTGTTCAATAAGTCTTACTTTTATATCTTAACTTAGATTTTCTTCTATCCAATCTCCCAAAAAACTATCCACTACATTCAGTAAAATCGCACATTCGGTTAACCGATTTTTTTAAAACTCAAAATTTTGGCAATATATTTAAATCTAATGTCCTCACGCGTTGGTCACTGGCTAGCGCACTTCATACGAGAATTCAAGGTTTGATTTACATGAGGGCAAAGTCACTGTTGACCAAGCATCGTGAGAAAAAATGGGAAGCTACAGTTAGTAGCGCCCCAGGTAACGAAGATCAGAATAAACGGCGAGTGAACTGCTGCGTGCTTACCACATTCCCCCCCCCCCCAAATATATCGCTGTTGCAAGCCTTGGTCATTTATGGACTGTAGCACCATGGGATTGGGGGATTGAATTTGAATCTGATTAATATGTGTTAGAAGAAAATTTATAATTTACAAAATTAAAAATTAAATTTTTTATTGTTATGACCTAAAAAATCAAGTATTGTAATCGCTTCTAGAAATTGTTGTATTTGTAAACATGGTACAATTTTATGCAGTTGTTGTTTCGTACAATTGTATTACTTGTGTTTTGTGGACAAAATAGTTTTCAAACCTACTTAAAGAGTACTTATACAGTCCATTCAAATAGACAATTTGACACATACTAAAGAATCAGTGCAACATATAAAACATATGATATGAATAATAGTGGTGATGGATGCCAGAAAATAGAAATATATTGTTATTATTGTAGTTCGGTATTGCCTAATGGCGCGGGACCTATGCCTCTGTGGCCTTTATCCCCCGATACCCCCCCATGTTCCCTTACCGGTTAATCTACAGTATCCCAAGATATCACGAAACTCCAGCTCGTGCAGACAATCCTGCGAGAGTGATGCCCTCCCAAAAACACGAAACCTAGTTCCAGCGAAACGGGGACACTGACAAAGGTAGTGGTACACCGTTTCCCTGACTCCGTCGTCATAGTTCTGACAAATGGGACTAGACGTCCTCCCTATATTAAAC
Source organism: Triatoma infestans (assembly GCA_011037195.1). Classification (NCBI taxonomy): domain Eukaryota; kingdom Metazoa; phylum Arthropoda; class Insecta; order Hemiptera; family Reduviidae; genus Triatoma; species Triatoma infestans. Next base: position 48,041 of record JAAEAF010003074.1, on the reverse strand, counting down.
AAGTGGCTGGACACACTTGGGTGTATTTCCCTGCCTACTTGTCTTTATAAATCTTTTGGCTTGGAGGCACCCCTGCGTGTCCCCCCAGCGTTTCTCCAAAACTTTCGTCTCCCAAAGTCTAATCTGTTTGTCACGAAACGTCTTTGTGACAGCCAGGGCTGGTTCAGGACCGCAAAATGGTTGAGATGATCCCTCCCTAGCCAACTGGTCTGCCCTCTCATTCCCCTCTATTCCCGCGGGTCCGAGTATCCAATAGAGACGCACCGTACCCCTCCAAGCTAAAGCATTGAGCTTCCTCCGACATTCTTCCACTAATTTCGAACTCCACCAAGGCTTACTCAAAGCCCTTAGTGCGGCCTGGCTATCCGAGAAAATCCGCACTTCCTTAAACTTTCCCTGCCACTCCCCCATTATTGGGCATTCAATAATGCCCACCACCTCTGAAATATATTTGATTTCAAATATATAAAAATCATGAAGAACTAGACATTCGCTGGCAAAAAGGGTACACACAGGTAGAAGATTACCGTTAATAGAGAGAATTCATGAACTTGTTAGCATTGTCTACCCCTTCTTCTCATAGGGGAAGATTTGAACGAACAATTAGAAGGCATTCCTGTCAGGACAGTCTGTATTTGACATTTAAGCAAAACACTTATTTTTCGTTCTCCTAGCATCAGTGCCAGTTCCACAATATAATTAATAAGTTTATACATTCTTTGCTAATAACTTGTTAGTTAATTACTTATTATTATTTTAATAGAATATATTTATTGTTAGCAGTAGTGACTTACTTTCTGATTTCTGATACTTCTCCCTCTTAAAAGTTAAATACACAAAAGCTCTTTAAAAACCGTTTACGCCACAAGCTACCACTACACTACAACATACCACACCAATAACATTTCAATAGAATTGTATAATAAATTAGAACAGCACTTTAGTGGAGAGCCTAACCAAAACCTCTCTTAAATGAATTTCCCCAAGAAATGTTTCAAATAATTGTAGCGTTTTGTACGTGTAGCTCTAATATAACAATCTTAAAGAAAACAGTTTTCGAGAAAAAACTCAAAAAAAAAACTGAAAAATCCGTACAATGAAGTTAAATTACTTCCGGTTGACAGATTTCGACCAAAACCTTATTGACAGGTCCCCACCTAGTGGAAAAATTAACTTAAACGAAATATCAACAACTTTGTACTTTCTGCGATTTCACGTTTTTGATTGCGCGCGCAAGAGAGTGAGAGAGGATGAAAGCGAACTGAGGTGACCTCAAATGTTTATTTCCGTTGAACACATTATATCTAAAATTTGACACTATCGTAAATTTTACCTAGCAGTTGGAGAAATTAAAAAAGACAAGCCGCCTTCTTCCTCAAGATTTCACACACGAAAAAAAATATCATTAAATTCAACCAAACTTAAACATGAATTCACATGGCTTTTTTGTTTTCTTTCAGTTCATTTTTATTTTTGAAATTTTTTAGAATCAGTTGATATTTTACTAATATACTAAAAGCAATGTAATTTTTTTTTTTTTTTTTTTTGTTAAAACTATCAGAAAGCGTGAATTATGTTAGAACTATTAGCGGAACTTGGCGTTGTCCCATGTCATCAATTTGGGTTCCGAAACATGCACAATACAATTCAGCAGTGTCATCGAGTGGTAGACGAGATATCTTCAGCACTGGAGAGAAAGAAATACTGCACAGGAGCATTCTTGGATGTTACCCAGGCATTCGATCGTGTCTGGCACCCTGGGCTCCTCTACAAATTAAAAAAATGTCTCCCATTTACTTACTTCCTCATTCTGAGCTCTTACCTCTCCGAAAGGTTCTTTCAAGTCAGTTCTGGTTCAGCTATCTCTCCTTTCTCGCCAGTGAGGGCAGGGGTACCGCAGGTGAGTATCCTTGGTCCCGTCCTATACACTGTATACACATCTGACATACCCACACATCCATCCACACTACTAAGTACATATGCAGACGACACAGCAATTCTAGCTACCAGTTCAAACCCAGCATCAGCTTCACACAAATTACAGTCACATTTACAAAAAATAGAATCATGGGCAAAGAAATGGAAAATAAAAATGAACCCTCAGAAATGTCAACACGCCACGTTTACTCTCCGGCGGGGCTCTTGTCCTCCTATCTTCTACAACAACAACGCACTTCCCTCTACAGATCTGGTGCGCTACCTTGGGCTTTTCATAGACAAACGACTCACGTGGAACCCACACACACGACTTAAAAGACAAGCCATGACTAAACGTGCCAAACTTCTTTACCGACTTCTCGGACGACGGTCTAAATTACCAACTGAACTGAAGAGACTAATATATAACACCATAATCAAACCTATATGGGCTTACGGACTAGAGCTGTGGGGTTCAGCCAAACCGACCAACATACGGACCATACAAACATTTCAATCCAAACTACTCAGACAGATAGTTGACGCTCCTTTTTACGTTACAAACCTCACTCTCCACAATGACCTTAACATCCTTTCGTACAACAACTTGCCAAGACCAAATACCACACTGCTCTCTCACACTGCCCTAATCCCTTCGTACAGTCTCTTGCTTCTACTACCATCCCTGACAATCCACCTCGCCGACTGAACCGCCAGTGGCCCCGAGATTTCCTTCGGGACTGATCAGTGACTGGTATCCCGTAGAGAGTGCTACCACTGGGTAGTTTCTCTCCTCCCACTCTTCACGCCTCTATACTCTCTCTCTTCTCATTTACTTATTGTATATAGAACTATACAGATTGTAAATTTCTAAATAAAAAAAATAAAAAATAAAAAAATGTTAGAACAATTTTAATCTAGGAAATTAATTACAGTAAATCATTTGGTAATAGCGTTATAAACGTTACGTAATAATAATTATTATGCTTATAAATAATTAACTATACAATTTCTTTTTTTCTACCATTTTCCCATTGTTTTTTAATTAGCTATAAATAAGTGTTAAACTATTTAAAACGGCTTGTAACCTCCATTTATAATGAGAAAGACTAGGTAAGTTTATGAGTGTGTTTTACCATTTTTCTCATTAGCTCTTCTAGTAGATCACTTTTTTTATGTTATAAAATTTTTTGTGAATATTTTTTGTTTTTAGTTTTTTAATTTTAGTGAATTAATTATTAATTATTTAATTTAGTTTGGTCATTAATTAATTCTAGGACAGAGGTCCGTAACCTGGCGGCCTGGGTCCATGGATGATTTATTTACTAAAAAAATCAATGTTTCTAACATATTGTGAGGTTTAAAACACAAAAAAAAGTCTATCTTCTAAAAAAAAAAAAAAAAAAAAACGTTATTTTTGTCAATTAAAATTATGTATTTAATAATTTTCTTAAAATAAATTGGGACCATATATTTTCTAAATTTGTTACATTTTTTGTAACAATAAATATGGTTACAAAATTTTAAATTTGATGATAGTGTAATCGTTTATGTTAGTCTTAAAAGTATGTCAACTTTCCCAAGTCTTTGTTGACAATTTCCCTTAATCTTAAGGTTGCAGGAAGTGTTGCTAGCTATCGTGACAAATTTGTAAAAATGAGTTTCCACCGGAACATACATATTTTCACGACCCCTTGAGTATCACCAAAAAAATGTTTTTAGCGATTTTTCGATTTTCTTTAAAATTCGTATACTATGAAGCACACGCACATACATACATACATACATACATAAATACGTATCTTTTTATTTGTAACATTTACTGGAAAATGGATTTCTGAAGGTTCTTGTGGGGATGGAGAGAGTCAAGCTTTTTTTTTTTTTTTTTATAAAGTACCATTTCTTTACAAAATATGGTTCTATCACCTAGAAATTAGAAGTTTCGATAGAATTCCAAATTGCATGAAAGAAAATTGATCTTCAACGTTTAGCCGTTTTATCCCTAAGTGGTTTTTACTTTCTCTTACTCTCCTAGTAAGAGGAAATATTGTAATCGTGTCAAATTTTTGATATCGAGTTTTCACCGGAAATATCCGTTTTGAGTTCCCTCTGAGTCCTAAAAAGTGGTTTTTAGAAAATGCTGTGTGTGTGTGTGTGTGTATGTGTGTATGTATTTGAACCACTTTACTAAATGTTTTTTTTCACTTTATTGCAATTCTCTCAAAAATGGCTCCAACGATTTTCTTTAAACTTCATGTATCAACCACACATACAAAGATCTACAATTTTTATTTAAAACATTTCTCCGGCAATATATATTTAAGGGCACTTTCAGGGGAGGGAGTGATGGTGGGTTGTCCTCTAAAGTGCTATTTCAGTTTACTATACAATTCTTTCACCTAAACAATATTTATTAGAATTAAATGCGTTGTTGAAATTCCGAGTTTGAAAAAAATCGGATGATCGAAAGTGCGTTTTTACGAAAATGTATTTTTCAGTTTTCTGGTATTTTTTTTTTTGCTTTCTTACAATTTTCTCAAAAATGGCTCCGACGATTTTCTTCGAACATGGTATATCAACTACACATACAAAGATCTACAACTTTTATTTAAAACATTTCTCTAGGAAAGTTCTTTTAAAGGCACTTTGGGGGAGGAGTGGGGTTAGGTTTCCTCTAAAGTAACATAGTTGATTATACAATTCTACCATCCAAACAAAATTAATTAAAAATAAATAGATGGCCAAAATTCCCAGTTTTAAGAAAATTAGTAAACAGGAAGTGCGCTTTTACTGAACAGTTTTTTTCAGTTTTCGACAAATTCCATTAAATTTGATACACAATTTATAACATTTGTCAATTATAATTTTGAGAACAGGAGTAAGAGAAAGTTGTATGAGTGTTTCACACCAGTTTTTTTTTTTTTTTTAATTTAAGGCGCGTCAACATCTGTGGTTATTGCACTTCCAGCACATGGCAATTCTCAATGCACTGCCAGCCTCCGGACCGTGTGCTTTCGTTACAGACAACACTCTCCATCACCGGACAGTGAGCTACAGAGGCTTCTAGGAAGAGAAAATCTAAGGACAGCTCAGCTGGGGGCTCGAACCTGGGACCTCCTCATTGGAATCCAGTGAGCCATCGAGTAACTTTGAAAGAAATATGTATGACTTTGTATAACTATTGGGTAATTAGATTGTTGAACAAAATTACAAATTTGAAGCTAATTGTATCTATGGCAGTTGAAAAAGTTGTGTAAATGTTCAACTCAATTTTTTTTTTTTGTTTGCCTTGATTTTATAAAATTCATAATTTTACATCGGAACGCTGTAGGAGGAATAAGAAGATGCTGCACCTTGCATTTTTAAACTCTTTATCTTTTTTTAAATCTAAATCCGTATTAGATCTGGTTCTAAAATATTATTTTACTTTCTCTTACTCCCAGTAAGAGGAAGTATTGTAATCGTGTCAAATTTTCGATATCGAGTTTTCACCACAAACATCCGTTTTGAGGTACCCTGAGTCCAAAAAAGTGGTTTTTAGCAAATGGTCTGTGTGTGTGTGTGTGTCTAAATGCGTGAGTGTGTGTGAACAGCATAGCTCAAAAACGAAAAACCGCATAAAGTTGAAACTTGATATTCCGTTTAGGAATCACCCATAGGATCTGACTGTACCTTATCTGCCAAAATTCCTCAACCGGAAGTACCACTTTACTAGTTGTTTTTTTTTACTTTTTTGCGATTTTCTCAAAAATGGCTCCGACGATTTTCTTCAAACTTGTTATATCAACTACACATACAAAGAGCTACAACTTTTATTTGAAACATTTCGCTGGAAAAATTCACTGAAGGGCAGTTATGGGGGAGGGGTGGGGTTAGGTTCCATCTAAATTGCTATTTCAGTTTATTAGACAGTTCTGTCATCTAAACAATAATAATTAGAATTTGATTTGTTGTTGAAATTCCGAGTTTGAAAAAAAATCGGATTACCGGAAGTGCATTTACTTTACCACTTTACTAAATGTTTTTTCACTTTTTCGCGTTTTGCTCAAAAATGGCTCCGCCGATTTTCTTGAAACTTCCTATATAAACTACATCTACAACTTTTATTTAAAACATTTCCCTGGTAAAATTTATTTAAGAGCACTTTTAGGGAAGGGGTGGGATTATATTTTTCTAAAGTGCTATCATAGTTGCTTATACAATTCTATCATCCAAAGAAAATTAATTAGAAATAAATCCATGGCTAACATTCCGAGTTTCAAAGAAATTAGTAAACGGAAGTGCGCTTTTACTGAACAGTATATCAGTTTTCGACGAATTTCATTAAATTTGATACACAAATTATAAAATTTGTCAATTATAATTTTGAGAACTGGAGTAAGAGAAAGTTGTGTGAGTGTTTCACACCCGATTTTTTTTTTTTTTTATATATCGTAAGCGAAAACCTAAAAGTCTTTATTAATTATTTCTTTAAACGTAAAAGAATAAATTTAATTTTTGTCTCATTTTATAATCTAGACAATCAGAGTAATTGAGGAAAGAAATGATCAAAATAATTAAGAATTTTCACAGCTGTTAAAACTACAAGAAGACAACGTAGTTATAGAATTTTTGATATGGAAAGTTCCCTTTAATTCGAGCGGTGTCAGCCCGGGGGAGGTTTCTCTTCTGGAACAGTACTCAAAATTGCTTTTTGGGAACGTTCGAAGAAAAAAAAAATAATGATCATGATTTGTGTCTTGAGGTAGTAATTTTTTTAACTTGTTTCAAAAAATATATGTAAGAAATATTAGCCTGAGGGCATGTGCTAACGTAAATGTAGATCACCATTTATCCATAATCCTTTTTTAGCAAGTTCTGCATACCACAACCATGTCTGTGGGACTAGTTTTTTTTAGATAAGTTGTTTCCTAGTCCTTTATCTATACCAGTGGTTCCCAAACTTTTTAACCCATAGACCATTTTATATAGTCAAAACTTGCCCACGGACCCCCCTCCCCTCCCCGAAGTGAAAAGGCTACATAAATGCATAGTATAAAAATTACAAATTTAAAAAAACATTTTGTTGCAGAAGTATTTATTGAAATTATAACTATTGTTTAAAATAAAAAAAAAAATTAATGACTTGGATGAACGTGATGAGATGTTATGGGAGTATTTATGTCCGGCTCAATGTTTGTGAGTAGCAACCGCAAATCCCCGCGAGCACTAATTTCTAGTCGGTTTCTTTTTTTTGTGATGAGGTTCATAAGGCACTGAATCTAGTTCTACCAAATAGGAAGACGCGGAAGCAGTCAACAACTTCTGTACAATAACCCATAATGCAGGATATAAAATTGGGATCTGTTTTTGTATCCAGAATTTGTGGTATCCTTGTTCAAACATTGGTTTAAGTTCTTCATTTGTGGATATTTCAATAAGCTGCTTCTGTATTAGTATGGATTCATCTGTGTTTGGGATCTGAGTTTGTCCACGCGCAAAAGGGTTCAACACCCAGTCGGGAATATCCATGTGAAGAATATCCTCAAATCTTTGGTTCAGGTCTGCATGAAGAGCCGTTAAGTGTTGACAGTAAGCAAGCAAATCTTCATTTCTATTTTGCAATTTCGAAAGATTTGGAAACTGAGAATATTCTCCTCTTCCCAAGTTTTGTTTGTATAGAAAAAGTTTTGCAACAAACGCAGATATTACGCTTTTAGTTTTGATTAAATTTAATTTGTCACCTTGTTGTTTCAAATTAGTTTCGTTAAATTTGGCAAATAAATCAGTCATATAGGCTATGTCACTTTTTGAGTTAATTAAATTGTGTCGCAAATCATTGTCTTTGCTTTCCAGGAATTCCAACACTGAATCAAAGAGCGCATAAAATCGATTCAAACATGCACTTTTAGATAACCAACGTACTTCTTTGTGAAGTAGTAAACGATTATAGTCTTCGTCATTTTCCAAACAAAGTTGAGCAAATAATCTCTCATTGAAGGCATTCCTTTTGATTTTATTAACTGCTCTAATGACATAATCTAGTGATCCATGCAAACGTTCACTAAGATTTTTTGCGACTAAATGATGTCGATGAATGACACAATGTATTGAAAATACATTCGGTACAGCTTGTTTTAAGTATGCCAGAAAGCCTCGGTATCTTCCTACCGAGTTGTACAATACTGCTAATTTCAATTATAATAAAAATGGATCACAATTTTATTATTTTATATTAAACCTTGCGCGGACCCCATGACGTTGTTCAGGGACCCCCAAATCAATTTTAATTTTCCACGGACCCCCTGAATGATACCGGGGACCCCTGGGGGTCCGTAGGGACCACTTTGGGAACCACTGATCTATACGAATCAAAGAATTTTTAATATCTTTTTTTGGATAGATATTTTTAATTAGCGAAGTAATAAATTGTTTAGAACAGAAATGTTTCAAGATTTTTCTTTATAACTTCTCCATGTCTAAATTGAGTATTTGATCATAATTATAACTGACTAATTAAAACAAAAAACAAAAACACACATTTGCTCCCATATTCCAAATTACAATCATATACAATTTTAATATTAAATTTTCAAAAGTTTATTAGTTAATAATTATATAATTTTAAAAGAACTTAAAAATTAGGATTGGATAAAATTATTCACGGATTAATTCAGCCAGTTTTAATTCTTCAGATTTTTTTACACATTACTTCTGTCTTGAAAGTAGCTTAATAATCCCAAACTGTTGATTTATAAGGATAAACTAATTATTGCTAATTAGACACAAAGATTTGTACGAGTATTAACAGAATTAATTATATCCTACTAAATAAGAGATTTACAGAATGTGCATTGAATTTTCTTTGTAAAAATATCCAAAATGTATGTTTTATTCAAGCCAAAGGAAATCATCTTCTGTAATTTCAATTCTTTCAATTGCTAACTTATTATATAGTATATAATATTATTATTATTCGCAGAAGGGGGAGGGCAAACCCTACGCTATCCAAAGCCTCCCAGGGCCCCTATAGCTGCCCCTAAAGAATAACAACCACTGGGACTGAGAATGAAAATCCAGGCCTAGGTTTTAACCATCTAAGTTTCACCACAGACCGAACAAATCGGACCAAAACCTTAAAAGGACACAGCTTAATCAAGGCCTATCCTACTCCCGGCCAAAGGTCCTAAAACCTAATCTCCTCACAACCCAAACAATTCGTCATCAGATGCATGGGTGTTTCCTCCTCAGTCTCACAAACTCTACAAAAGGGGTCAGGCATAAGTCCCATTATATAGAGATGTCTCCTTAAACCATAATGCCCAGTGAGGAATCCAACCAGATGCCTGAGGTATATAAAACTATGAATTCAATAGAATTTTATATTACGAACACTCTCATGAAACATTTACATAACTTTTCTGAATGCACTTTTGATACAATTCGATTAGATTAAAATTTATCTCCAAATCTGGAACTTTTAAGATTATCCCAAACGATCACATTATCCCCCTAAATAACATTATAAAATATACAAAACAAAGAGAAATATACGAAATAAAATTTGAATAATGAATAGAACCAAATTAAATGAATTAAACAGAACTAAATATTATTAAAATGACCCTTCGCCAATACCATCAATACATCAATACTAAGGAGGAAATGGTGACAATGAGGAATGAAGAGCGATTGGAAAAACTTCGCCAGGTAATTCGGCCTTAAAATATAAAATTACTTATTATAGAAAATTTTTCAAAAAAAAAAAAAAAAAAAGATCAAGTATGTATGGTTGTAGGAGAGATGTTGGTTGTAGATGTTGATGGATAAATAACACCTTAATATCGGTATAAGATATATAATTGATATATATGTATATGACTGACTGCCAAGGACTGTATACTTTACACTACAAGAACTGAACAGACAGACTGACGTGGCTAAACGATATGTACAACTGAAGTGTAAGACTGTTGAACAGAACTCCCTTTTTGACTCTGTCTCTCGTATATATATCCAACTGGCCTCTCCTCTCCTCTCTCTCTCGAGAGGGGCTCTTTCTCTCTGATGCGTGGTGGGGGTTCACTCGCTAGTGTGGATGAGTGGTGGGGGTTCACTACCCCTACATCATCCCCCTTCCTGAAGTAATTTTTCGTTTGTGAAAAATTAGCGTTGGTAGCTTGGCTGAAACGATATGTACAACTGAAGTGTAAGACTTGAACAGAACTCCCTTTTTGACTCTGTCTCTCGTATATATATCCAACTGGCCTCTCCTCTCCTCTCTCTCGAGAGGGGCTCTTTCTCTCGATGAGTGGTGGGGGTTCACTCGCTAGTGTGGATGAGTGGTGGGGGTTCACTACCCCTACAAGTATATAAAAAATACACGTGCACCATTTGGGAAGAGGTTTGAAATCTATTCTTAACAAACAGAGAAGCCTTCTGAAAATAGAGTTGTTGTTTTTTTTTAGAGGGGCAGAACTTGCATTGAACATTAATTATTTCTTAGAGTTAAAAATTTAATTTACCATGTTATAGAGAGGTAGTAGCATATCATTTCATATTCTTCGGAAAATTGAAAGAGCTTGTTACAGATTAATATAGTGGAGAGAGGACAGCATGAAGCATCATCTATCTATGTAAGATAAGATTAGAAGAGACAAATTAGGATTGAATGGAATAGGTAAGCTTTGATGTTATATATAATCATCTCACGGAATGGATACACAAGCTGCTAAAGAAGCACTGGGGAAAGGTGCAATGATGAAATGAAGATGTGGAAGTGGTAATAAAAAAAAAAAAAAAAAAAAAAAAAAGGACGAGTGAGGGAATAAAAACTGGAGGACGAAATTAAGGATAGATGATATCAATAAAATCATTAAAAATAAAATAATCAGGCAAAGAAAAGAGATCTGGAAAGGTATATATATCAGACAAGATGTCTATCTAAGATCAAAGTACTAGAGAGGTGTGACAACTTTTGAAGGGACTAGCAAGTAATTTGTTTAAAGCGGTGATAACTGTCTTCCCGACAATTAAGGGAGGGTAATGGCTTAGGTATTAAACAACGCTTTAAACACAGAGTAAAGAAATGATATTCTTGCAGTGAGTGGAGTACCTGGAATTAACTAACTTTGAACCATTTGGAAGTGGTAAATTACCAGAACCATGAGAGGCCAAATCACAGGCCACTGGATGGATACCAGCTATGCGAGCAGTCTGGGATCGATTCTCGACACTATATTCTATAAATGTTCCAACGGAATGGTTTGGAAGACATGCAATCTGATCGAAAAAGAATAAATATATGCCTAACAACCATGTCAATTTGAGCCTTAGTTTTTTTTTTTTTTAAATAAACAATCTTACAAGGTCTGTAAAAAAAGAAAATCAAGTTCCGTTTCGTGATAAAATTCCTACATTATAAGGAAAATCATTACTGAGATCAAAGATGTCATCATGAATGTTGTTAAGAATGGTGCCTTTACTTTATTGAGAACCGATAAATTTTTGGCCGGCGAAATACAAAGCCAATCAAAATCCATTTGATGAAAAAATGCTCAGACTTCCCCCCTCAAAACCGGCATCTACCGACGAAATGGTGCTCCCTCACTACCTCCACCACCACCAAAGCTGACTGCCTGACTAAGTAGATGGCAAACGCAATTAGCATTTGGGTATGAGCAAACATGATGAAATCGCGTTTGCTGAAAGAGATTCGATAAACGTTTCCAATAAAATATATCTTGAGAGTTAGGCGTAATAAAGCTGACTTTGCAGTTCTTTTCTTGCGTCATGAAAATATTGGTTCCCAATACAAAAGGACTAACCCCTTCCAAAGAAGGTGAAAATAATCTGTCGGTTGGTAAAGTGATAGCGGATCCATCTTCTGTGATTTTCTCGGGATAATTCTTTATCGACTATTAACGAAATGAAAAAACAATAAACAGGGTGTACTATGCTGACTTGTTATAATATTTACATGAGTGAAGTATTCAAGATTAAATTCCAAAGTCTTTATATAAGAAAAAAATTCAGTTTCATCAGGTTGCAAATCGGCTTTATACCCCCCCCCCATGCAAATTCTGGAATTCAGTTGAATTAATTATTCGTTTCTTGGAATTACTCTTCGAATTTGAAAAAAAAAAAAAGTGGCCGAGCGGGAAGAAATTTTGATCGAATACTATAGCTCTGTGCTATAAATGAACTTTTTACTTTCTCTTACTCCTAGTAAGAGTAAGTATTGTAATCGTGTCTAATTTCCGATATCGAGTTTTCATAGGAAATATCCGTTTTGAGGCCCCCTGAGTCCAAAAAAGTGGTTTTTAGCAAATGGTCTGTGTGTGTCTGTGTGTTTTATGTGAACAGCATAGTCAAAAACGAAAAACCATAGAAAGTTGAAACTTGATATTCCGTTTAGGTATCACCATGAGATCTGCTGACTGTACCTTATCTGTCATAATTCCACAATCGGAAGTACCACTTTACTTGTTGATTTTTTTACTTTTTTGCGTTTTTCTCAAAAATGCTCCGACGATTTTCTTCAAACTCGATATATAAACTACACATACAAAGAGCTACAACTGTTAATTGAAATGTTTCTCTGGGAAAATTCATTTAAGGGCAGTTATGGGGGAGGGGTGGGGTTGGGTTTTCATCTAAATTGCTATTTCAGTTTATTAAACAATTCTATCATCTAGAATTGAATATGTTGTTGAAATTCCGAGTTTCACGAAAATTAGTAAACCGGAAGTGCGCTTTTACTGGACAGTTTTTTCAGTTTTCGACGAATTTCATTAAATTTGGTACACAAACTTTAAAATTTTTATCAATTGTAATAGCAAGAGAGAATTACATCAGCAAGAGAGAGCAGACAGACGAGAGAATTAAGAGAGAGAAGACAGACCCTCTCTGGTACTCTCTGACTTAAGCAGGCTAGAGTGGGAGAACCTGAAGCCAGTGAGAATATCTATCTAGATAGATGTCGTTAGGTAGATTCTCACTGGCTTATATACAGGTTCTCCCACTCTAGCCTGCTTAAGTCAGGGAGTACCAGAGAGGGTCTGTCTTCTCTCTCTTAATTCTCTCGTCTGTCTGCTCTCTCTTGCTGATGTAATTCTCTCTTGCTATTACATGAATTATAATTTTGAGAACTGGAGTTACAGAAAGTTGTGTGAGTGTTTCATATCAGATTTTTTTTTTACTATAGTGGACAAAAGGTCATCATCATTTGTTATCGCTATTAAATTCATGCCACCCACTATTAATTACTATGTACAGCAAAACTGACACGCCCTATGGGATTACTTACAGCGGTCCGACAACTAGATTAAGCAACAAAGCCTGCCCAACCTCCCCAAGGATTACGTTAAAAAAGAGGGCGATTTCACTGTCTAAGTAAAAATGAAACAGGAAATAAACAATCAAGATTCACTAACTAGCTCGAAGATTTATCTTCAGCCAAATGGTATTTATTCCTCGCCGGTCCCTCAAAACACTTTTCTTTACTTACATCCTTTCCTTACCATGCAAAATGACAAAATATAAAACTGTAAGTTTCAGTTAGGTATGTGTTTTAAAAAATAATCGCCCACTTCCAAATTCCCATCACTACAAAAGTTTAATAATTTTATTATTGAGTTAGTAAAATTAAATTACGTTGAAAATTAAATGTTATTGAGGGCTCGAAAAGTTGTGCTCAACTTACTGATCAAAACAAGACACTTTTCAAACAACCCAAGTATAACTTTATGAATTATAAATAAATAAATAAAAAATTCTCTGTACAAAATATATCACTGGGAATTTGAGATCTGAAATAACTGAAGTCACTTATGTTTCATCACATCAGGTTTTTTATCTTTACATATACTCCAACTCGAATAAGAGGAAGTGTGGCGGCCGTGTTTAGTTTTTCACCAAAAATACCGTAGGATGTTTGAAGGTCACCTCTACCTCTATGGTCTATCGCAGGAAGCTCAAACATGATATTCCATTTTACGTATCTACCACCCCCGCACGGACACGAAGGTTTCGCTCAAAATCCATCAAACGGGATTGCAACTTTCTGTACCCCCCCTCCAGTTATTGCCATTTTCTCGAAAACGGCTTCAATAGAGTTTCGCAAACTACACATAAAAACGTATCACTTATACTTGAAATATTTTTCTGGGATTTCCAACTAAAGTACCATTTTGTTACAATTTGCGGTTTCACAAAACATAGGATAAAGTTAGGAGCGACTATGCACATTTCAAAATTATGCCCTATATTAAAATATAGGAGATATATTCTCATTCTCATAATTGGATAATAGAAAAAATATTCTCATTTATTCCAGAAACAAATATGGCCGTCTCTCCTACTATGGTAGGATAGATACGAGGCTTGTCCAGAAAGTAAGTGTACTGAGGCTCTCACGGCCGGAGGGATTTTGTTTTCGACATGTTGGCTACACTGTCGGGTAGCCTGATTCCTCCAATCCGCAACGAGAGACCGGCTCGAGGCCAGTACGTTGAGAACTGTCGACGCGACAATACGTTTCGTGAAAAATGTCAATCCAATCTCCCGCCAAGTGTGAAATATTCAAGGTCGGGCAAGAGTTTTTGAGACGCTACAAACTCCATGGAGATGAATTTCTCCGCTCCATCATTACTGGAGATGAAACTTGGGTTGCACATTACACACCTGAAAACAAAAGGCAGTCTCAACAGTGGTGTCACACCTCTTCACCCTCCGCCAAAAAGTTCAAAACCACAATTTCAGCCAAGAAAATCATGGCATTCGTGTTTTGGGACTGTCAAGGCATAATTTTAATTGAATATATGCCTCAATGGGAGACCATCAACTCTGCAAGATACTGTGAGACCCTAAAAAAATTGCGGAGGGCGATTCAGAACAAAAGGAGAGGCATGCTGACAAAGGGAGTCTGCCTGCTGCACGACAATGCCAGACCACACACGGCCAACGCCACGAAGGAACTGCTTGCCTCGTTTAAATGGGATGTCCTGAACCATCCCGCGCATTCCCCTGACCTAGCACCTTCAGATTACTATCTCTTTACCTCCCTGAAGCTGCACATGGGTGGAAAAAGTTTTCAACCGACGAGGAGGTGAAGAGGAGGTGGGGAAGTGGACGAAAGGGTTGGCGGGAAACTACTTCCACGAAGGCATAAAAAAATTAATACCCCGGTTCACCATCTGCATTGAGAGGAATGGTGACTATAAGGTATGATGTACCATATAGATAGGAGAGATACTGTACCTCTCCTCTGTGAAGTAAACATAGCTGATCGACATGAAAGTTAGTAAACACTATAGCTACGAGTCCAAATTTAACTACAACGTGGAAATCTTTCATTTCAATTGCATATAATATATGTAAAATGTACTAATGCGTCATGAAAATTCAGGTATTCAACATGCGTATAATTGTGTTCGTAGAACACAGAAGAACACACAAAGTAACTGAAGAATTTTGCAATACTTCTTTTACAATAACTCTGATCTCTCTCCCCTTCAACTAACTTGCATGACGCCACGTGTTGGCAAACAAAGAGAAGTAAAACCTACGTCTTCTTCCCTACCCCTTTCATCTCTCCTAACATTACCCTATATAATATGATGATATATTAGAAGCATCAGAGACATTTTCCGTGGTAGCCTGCTTCATTTTGTGGTCATCGACCGGTTTCGGGCGTTCGCCCATCTTCAGGATGCGTTCTTCAGACAGTGTGCCAACACAGACTCGTACAATTTATTATTATTATAATAAATTATTTAAGAATACACCTCAGTTAGTGTGAAACTAAGTCTCTGTACGAGTCTGTGTTGGCACACTGTCTGAAGAACGCATCCTGAAGATGGGCGAACGCCCGAAACCGGTCGATGACCACAAAATGAAGCAGGCTACCACGGAAAATGTCTCTGATGCTTTCCAGCTCTGCAGAACCAACCACCACAACATATATTAGAAGCATTGCTAGAAATTCAAATTTGTGAAAAATCGAAAGTGCAATTTTACGAGTTTGTCAAGATTTTTTTTTTTTTTTTGAAAATTTTCTCTTCTCACTTAAGAGTGAAATTATTTTGCACAGATCAAAACTGTATTACTTTGCTTCCAAACATTTTTCGGTAAAAGTTGATTTTTGAGTAGTTTTAGGCGCCTATCCAGCCGTATAAGCTTTGTTGCTTCAGACAGATAGCGCTTCCCACACAAATCCGCCCAGATATTTAAATATAACCACCTTTTCATGGAGAGGGATTCGGACAAGGAGTATTGCCAGGTATGTAATCTTCGGCAGCCTGAGACTCTTGTATCATTTTCTTGGCTCGTGAAAAAGATTCTTCGCCTCTCATTTCTGGTAGTTTTATTGTTGAATTGTTTTCCACCTCAGATCGGTTTTTGTTTAGGTTTGCTCGCCATATTTGGGGCATAAGAAATTTTAGATTATCAAATTAAATATTGTATGTACTCTTCACATAATGAATGTACACTTTTTTAAACAGTATAATTCAGAGAATTATATGCTCAGGCCTAATTTTCCCGATTTTCAAAAAAGGAGATAAGACACAATGTGAAAACTACCGAGGAATAACTCTTCTTAATGTTGTGTATAAAATTATATCGAATCTTATACTACAAAAATTGAAAATCTATTCAGAGAGGATTTTAACGGACTACCAGTGCTTCAGACCCAACAAGGGAACAACTGATCAGATTTTTATTTTAAGACAAATATTAGAAAAATGTTATGGACATAATTTAGAACATACTTTTTATAGATTTCAAACAAGCGTTCGACCGAATAAACAGAAATCAACTTTTTAAAGCTTTACGACATACATTATGATGTACCGTTTAAATTAATTAATTTAATTAAAATGACAATGTCTAATTCACGTGCCAAAGCGCTAGTTAATAGTCAAATAAGTGGTACTTTCCAATTTAACTCAGGTGTAAGACAGGGGGACGCCCTATCTGCAGTCTTGTTTAATTTGGCTCTGCATAAAGCGATCGAAAGAATTGTTCCAAGCGGTACCCTAGCGACTCGCACAAACCAGATACTGGGATATGCTGATGATATCGCGATTCTGGGAAGAAATAAAAACGCTATAACGGAACTTTTAAATGAGCTGGTACCAGAATGTGAAAAGGTCGGTCTGACAATTAATGACCAAAAAACTAACTATATGGTAGTCTCTAATTCCGAAGTAAGAAGAGGGCCAAATTATTACATGTATAACAACCACATCTTTGAAGCAGTTAGTCAGTTTAAATACCTTGGAGTTCAAATTAATAGTGACAATAGGATTAGTCCAGAGATAAAAAACAGAATAATGGCTGGAAACAGAGCGTATTACGGCCTGCTAAAGCTAATACGATCGAAACTCTTGGCTAAAATTACTAAGGTCAAAATGTACAAGTCCTTAATCAGACCAGTTGTTTGCTACGGAGCTGAAACCTGGACGCTTAAACAAGCCGACCAGCAAGCCCTAGGGACCTTTGAAAGGAAAATAATGAGGAAAATCTTCGTGTGGGAAGCGCTCTCTGTCTGAAGAAACAAAGCTTATACGGCTGGATAGGCGCCTAAAACTATTCAAAAATCAACTTTTACCGAAAAATGTTTGGAAGAAAAGTAATACAGTTTTGATCTATGCAAAATAATTTCACTCAAGTGAGAAGAGAAAATTTTCAAAAAAAAAAAAAAATCTTGACAAACTCGTAAAATTGCACTTTCGATTTTTCACAAATTTGAATTTCTAGCAATGCTTCTAATGTATCATCATATTATGTAGGGGTAATGTTAGGAGAGATGAAAGGGGTAGGGAAGAAGACGTAGGTTTTACTTCTCTTTGTTTGCCAACACGTGGCGTCATGCAAGTTAGTTGAAGGGGAGAGAGATCAGAGTTACTGTAAAAGAAGTATTGCAAAATTCTTCAGTTACTTTGTGTGTTCTTCTGTGTTCTACGAACACAATTATACGCATGTTGAATACCTGAATTTTCATGACGCATTAGTACATTTTACATATACTATATTAATTGCAATTGAAATGAAAGATTTCCACGTTATAGTTAAATTTGGACTCGTAGCCATAGTGTTTACTAACTTTCATGTCGATCAGCCATGTTTACTTCACAGAGGAGAGGTACAGTATCTCTCCTACCTATATGGTACATCATACTTATAGTCACCATTCCTCTCAATGCAGGTGGTGAACCGGGGTATTAATTTTTTTATGCATACAAGGGGAATGGAGAATAAGGACAAACAAGGAAATAAGCGAACTAATGAATCAAGAAAATATAGTAAGATTCATAAAAGCAAGAAGGATAAGCTGGCTTGGACATGTGGAAAGACTTCCCGTAAACTCTGCCACAAAAAAGATCATGAAGGAGGATTTTCCCGATAAAAAGAAAAGGGGAAGGCCGAGGAAAGATTGGCGAGGTGATGTGGAGAGCGATCTGAGAACGATGGGCGTGAGAGATTGGAAAGAAGAGATGCAGGATAGAGAGAAATGGAGAAGGATTGTGTGGGAGGCCAGGGTCCACCCAGGACTGTAGCGCCAGAAAAGAAGAAGAAGTAATTCAGAGAATTTAATAATTTTGTTTTCTGTTTTTTGTTTATTCTTAAGTTATTTTATTAATTTCTTTTTCTATATAATTTTTATATCTGTATTTTCTTTGTTTTTTGTGTAAAAGTTTCCTGATTTATATTTTACTTATTACATTGTTGTAAATATTTATTTTTTCTTTCTATTAATTTTTCATTTTTTCTTCTACTTACATTTACATATTACTTTGCTTCAATTGCAAATAGTTATTTTATTTTTGTATGTATTTTTGATATTGTATTTAAGCCAAAGTCCGGCAGACGGCTTTAGCTATGCCTATTGTACTTATTTTTACATATCAGTTTTTGTATTTATTTTCTTCTATATAATAAAGTACTGTTTAAATAAAAATAATAAAAATATAACCACCTTTTCACTTTCTCTTACTCCTTCCTGGTAAGTGGAAATATTGTAATCGTGTAAAATTCACCGGAAATATCCGTTTTGAGGTCTCCTGAGTCGAAAAAAGTGGTTTTTAACAAATGGCCAGTGGGTCTGTGGTATGTATGTATGTGAACAGCCTAGCACAAAATCAAAAAACCGTAGAAAGTTCAAACTTGATATTCCGTTTAGTTATCACCATGGGATCTGTCTCGACAGTACGTTTTATCTGTCGAAATTCCTCATCCGGAAGTACCACTTTATTTATTAGGTGGCTTTTTTTTTTTTTTACTTTTTTGCAATTTTCTTAAAAAAAAAAAAATGGCTCCAACGATTTTCTTGAAACTAAGTATATCAACTACGCATACAAAGAGCTATAACTTTTATTTGAAACATTTCTTTGGAAAAATTCATTTAAGGGTACTTTTGGGTGAAAGGAGGGGTTACGGCTTCATTTAAAGTGCTATTTCAGTTTATTAGACAATTCTGTCATCTAATTAATGTTAATTAGAATTGAATATGTTGTTGAGATTCCGAGTTTGAAAAAAATCGGATGACCGGAAGTGCGTTTATTTCAACTGATTTTTTTTTTCAATTTTTCGCGATCTTCTCAAAAATGGCTCCGACGATTTTCTTGAAACTTCGTATATTAACTACACTTACAAAGAGCTACGTAGTTGATTATACAATTCTATCATTCAAACATAATTTATTAGAAATAAATAGATGGCCAAAATACCGAGTTCCAAGAAAATTTTTATAAAGCGGAAGTGCGCTTTTACTGACTGAACAGTTATTTTCAGTTTCTGTGGATTTCATTAAATTTGATACACTAACTATAAAATTTGTCAATTACATTTTTGAGAACGAGAGTTAGCGAAAGTTGTGTGAGTGTTTCGTTTCTTACCACATTTTTTTTTTATTCTTGGGCTCTTCATTGACAAAAGACTCACGTGGAACCCGCATACAAGACTTAAAAGATAAGCACTGACTAAAAGGGCCAAACTTCTTTACATACTTATCGGAAGACGATCCAAATTACCTACAGAACTCAAAAGACTGATATATATTTCTATAATCAAACAAATTTGGACTTACGGACTTGAATTTGTGGGGTTCAGCTAAACCTCAAAAACTTATGTACCGTTCAGACATTGCAATCTAAGCTACTTCGACAGTTAGTTGATGCTCCTTTCTACGTGTCAAACCTTACGCTCCATAATGACCTCAATATCCCTTTCGTACAACAACTTGCCAAGACAAAATATCATATACTGCATACTGCTCTCTCCTTTAGTCCAATCTCTAGCCTACACTATCATCCCTGACAATCCACCTCCCCGTTTGAATCGCCAGTGGCCCCGAGATTTCCTTCGGGACAGATCAGTGCTACTGGTATCCCGTAGAGAGTGCTACCGCTGGGTAGTTTCTCTCCTCCTACCTTCTCACAGCCTACAGTTTCATCATTCAATATCCTATTTACTCATTATATGTATGTAATACAGATTGTAAATTTCTAAATAAACGAAAAAAAAAAATAATTTTTTATTCTACATTACACAGTCCTAGTTATGTGCAAGATTTTTTACTTATATTTTATTAAAAAAAAAATAAAATAAAATAAAAGTTGTCTAAACAAATTACAATCAGATTGTAATGTTGAAATATAAAAAAAAAAAAACAGTGCAAATATTAATTTTAAAATATTTGTAATTCAAGGTAACTTCTAAACATGTCTACATCCATCACAAGTACACTAACATAGACGTCATAAATACATTAAGTTGAACAGTTTAATTTTTTTTTTTTTTAATTAAACTACGCTCTAGTAATTCATATAAAATTAATAATTTTTCTTATGAAGTTTTATTTATTTTATTATTATTTTTTTTAAAGCTGATTTAGTTTAACATTTAATATTATTTTGAAATTATAGCAACGTAATGTTTATTATTACTTAAAGTTATAATTATAACGAGCAAATACAGCAGTTATGAAAATGTCAATGAATGTTAAAAACCAGATAAATATTATTTATGTTTGATACAGTTTTACTTTATTATATATAATATTTATATAAATAATTAACAAAAAAAAAAATAAATGTCTGTCAAACTAATTAACTGTTAGTGGAATGTAAAAATTTATAATTAACAAGATTAATCTTACAAAAAGTGGAGGCAGGTAGAGAGAAAGAGATATATATATATATATATTTTTTTTTGTAATAAAAAATAAAATGTACAGGAAAATTATACAATCTTATGTATGTATGTGTGTGTGGTAATATATGTAATCAACAAATAAATTACAAGATATTAATCTGAACGGAAGGGATGTACTAGTAACCTGAATTTTTTTTTTTTTTTACTTATTTGTATGAGTTTAGGCTATTCCCCCCTTATTTCCCACTATTTACACACATGCAGAAAAAAAATGAAAAGAAAAGATAAACGCATGCGCACGTTACTAACAACAAATGTTTACAGTAACAAAATGGGAAAAGGTCGTTCGTCCGTACCTATATGCTCGTAGAGAACTACACAATAAAGTAGGCGGTTATTATGCAAGTGGCCGATTGTAGTAGAAATAATTGCCACATTGTGCAGCCAAATAGAACCGAATGGCACTGAAGCAATTTCACCTTTATATAAATAAATACCTGCACACTGTTCTATGAGTGTCCCTGTTCTTATTAGGGATCTCTTGATCCCCCCCCCCTTTACCACATCTATTACCTAATTATTAACGATTATTATTATTATTATTATTATTAATTAAAAAAACAATTTCCTATTTTTTACTTTGTGTTACTCTTTGTAAGCCCCGCAAGGGGTATCTGCTGCATGCAATTACTTGGGGAGTAGCGACCCCACGGGTTACCACAGCTCAGTACTACATGCACTTCGTCAGAACACAATACACTTAAACAACATACACTGTACATTTTACAGACAAGGATAAACACAGTACACAAACTAGGGTCTCCGTCCCTAGTTAATTAGCGTAAGCCAAGGGAGAAGGAAAGGATTAGCTAAGGAGTAAGCCACGCTGGACTAGCAACGTAGAGATCCCGGGTTCGAATCCAGCATGCTGCTCTTAGATTTTCTCTGCCTAGGAGCCTCTACACAACTCACTGTACGTTGATGAGCAGTGTTCTCTGTAGCTAGAGAACACTGCTTGGAGGCCGGCAGTGCACTGAGAAGGTTCCGGGGAACACAATAGATTTTTCAGGTCGCAGAGCGATAATCCCCGACAACAAGACTATATCTACTCCTTGAAAGAATAAGTATTGCGTTGAGGTCCCCTGAGTGCGAAATGTTATTAACGAATAGTCGTGTCTGTGTATGTTTTCTTCATACACTTAATACATTCTACACTTTAGAGACACGGACAAACACCGTACACAAAACTAGGGTCTCCATCCCTAGTTAATTACGTAAGCCAAGTGGTAGAGCGCTGGGTTAGAAACGCGGAGGTCCCGGGTTCGAATACAGCATGCTGCCCTTAGATTTTCTCTTCTCAGGAGCCTCTACAACTCACTGTACGGTGATGAGCAATGTTGCCTGCCTGTAGCTAGAGAACACTGTTTGGAGGCCGGCTGTGCATTTTAGTGGGCTCCGGAGAGCACAATAGATTTTTCAGGTTGCAGAGTGATAATCCCCGAAAACAATCTACATCCGGGGGGAGTTAGTCGAGAATCTACACGAAAAGTAGTCGTGTCTGTGTATGTTTTCTTTAAACTTGATATATTATCTATACATAATATTATATTATCTATACATATAAATCATCTATCACTTTTATATAAAACAATTTTGCCGGGAAAATTGATATTTTGGGGAGAATTTGGAGCGAACGGGTAGAGCGTCATAACGATCATACTTTCCTCTAAAGTACTACACAGTTCAATGTATGATGCTGTCATCTATATAAATATATTTATACTCAATTAGAAACATTGGTAGAATTTCAAATTATAAGAACATTCTGTTAACTGGAAATACGAATTTTATATGGAATTGGTTTTTGAATTTTTTGAAATTTTCTTAAGAAAAAAAAAAAACGGCAACGATTTTCTTTAAATTTTGAATGCTGTCTCTGTACTGATAAAATTCTATAACTTTTAATTAAAAGATTTCACCGGAAATACTGGTTTCTTTAGGCTATGGAATATGTGACGTCAAATTTTAAATGTTTATTTGAGTTCTTTAAATGCTACTAACGCCGTCTCTTGGACAAAAATATAACTACATTGAAGTGACTACCTTAGCCAAGAGTGTCTACCCCAACATTTAATACCACCCTTTTCTTTATTTATGTTAGAACTATTGAATAAAAAATTTCGAAACTTAAATAAAATTTGTCAATTTTATAATTTATTTATTTATTTTTTATTTAATATTACTTTCCACTTTCTCTTACTGCTTTAAAACGAAATATTGCAATCGTGTAAATTTACGAACTTTGTTTTCACCGGAAATACATGTTTTATTGCACGTATGTGTGTGTGTGTGTGGTAAAAATAGTATCTCAAAAAGCAAAATTTGCGATTTTCTCGAAATTGTTTCAAACAATTTTTCTTTAAACTTCGCATACAGGGCAGCCCTATCACTTTTATTTACAACATGTTATCGAGAAAGCTGGTTATTATAAATAAATAAGTAGGTAAAGCCATGGTAGTAAGCAAAACGGAAAAGTGACATGTTATAAAGAATAAAGAGGAAACAAATGGGCGTCCATAAGTCCATTTAGGAATTTGGATTAGCACAAATG
Source organism: Triatoma infestans (assembly GCA_011037195.1). Taxonomy (NCBI): domain Eukaryota; kingdom Metazoa; phylum Arthropoda; class Insecta; order Hemiptera; family Reduviidae; genus Triatoma; species Triatoma infestans. The sequence continues at coordinate 24,376 of JAAEAF010003074.1, read as the reverse complement.
GCAGAATTAAAGACGAGCTAAATGCGTCCACAAATGGTCTGCGGCATCTGGAAGTTCTGTTCCAAGTCATCAACCAAACATTCATTAGCAAAAGAGAGAGATCTCTAGGCAAACGAAGCTATGGTATTTTAATACAATATATTACCAAACCCTCACCTGGACCAATATATTACCAAACCCTGGACTTTTTTTTTTTTTTTTTTGAGGGTTCTGTACCGCGACTATTCTTGATCTATTGTACCCCCCTCTGGTGCCTAAGATGAGCTAGCTCATCTATAGCACCCTCTCCAGGTTTAGCTCCCTGAGGAATCTCAGGATCCTGGAAGGTTCTAGGGTAGGTATTTCTTCCTCCCCTATCTGGTAACAACCCAGACTGCTGAATCTTCTTTGAATGACGGCATCACAGTCCGTGAGGAGATGTATCGGAGTTTCCTCCGTTTCTCCACAGAATCTGCATGTGCCGTCATCTACTAGGCCAAGCTTCCTCAGGTGCCCCCTGAGTCTGCAATGCCCCGTAAGGAATCCCGTAAGAATACGGATCCTATTCTTACTCAGACTGATGAAGGCTTTCGACCTTTCCTGGTTATAGCCACCCAGACAGACCTTGGCCTGCCTCAGTCCCGGGATGGTGTTCCAGAGACGAGCTCTTTCAGCCACCTCCTCCTTCTTAATTTCTTCTAGAAATACTTGGTCACTGACTCCACAAAAGGGCTCTGGCCCAATAAGAGGAGATACAGCGCCTTCTTTTGCCAGGGCGTCGGCTGCCTCATTACCTTCCACGCCGACATGTCCCGGCACCCAATGTAGGGTAACCTTATTACTCCTGCCTAGGTCATTAAGCTTGCCTAGGCATTCCCATACCATTTTAGAACTGATTACATAAGAGCTCAGTGCTTTAATGGCCGCCTGGCTGTCGGATAGGATAACTATCTCCTGATTCCGATATCCTTGATCAAGTTCAACTGAACGCACCTTCCAATAGCGTAGATTTCCGCCTGGAAGATGCTAGGAAACCTACCATGGTTCTGAGTGGTTTGATTCTAGGCCCAAACACCCCTGCCCCGATTCCTTCGAGGGTCTTAGACCCCCCCCCTGGACCTTTACGAAAAGCCGTATGTATATAAGCAGTGGAAACATGATACCTTCGCAGAGTGGAAGGTAAGATAAGAAGGACCGAGTAGGAACTGTAATATGATTGGTATTGGGGGAGTAAATTAAATATGTTAATTAATAATTAATTATTATAATTCATATTTGAAATATTCTCTAAAGGGATCTCGTGAGGTCTGTGTTTATACAGAAGTTGGAGAGAATGACAAAACAACTAAGTATATAGATTCAAAATATATAATTAAAATAACCAATATATGTCAAAAATAAATAATACAATATTGTGATACAACATAAGTGTCTTGTCATTTAGGAGAAATTGCTTTTTATAATATTTTACATATTTACTGACTTGAAGAAGGTTGGGTGGTTTCTTGGGACACTTCCACCACTCACTACTGTAACATGGCTTTTTTTAATGACGGACTTCACCTTTTTTTATTGTACAAATTTTGAACTGACACCCCTTCCCTAAAAGGGTCCACACCTTATATATTCTACCTCCACCCTGGAGAAAGTGAGAAGAGGGAAATTCCCTTTGTCCTAAATAAATGTAATGATAGGGGTAGGCCCTGACTCAACTAACTGTTTCTTTTGTGCCTTCCAACCTTTTTAAAAATCCAAATTTGTAAATATATACATCGGAATAATTCCCTAATTTACAATCATAAAATATTTAACAAGAATATATTTCGATACAATCTATATTTATTACTACTACTACTACATAGCTCTACAGCCCGGGGTGGGCCTTGGCTTCCTGAATAATGTCCCTCCATGTTTCTCTATTTCCAGCCTTCTGTCTCCATGCTGTAACGCCCAGTATCCTTAAATCATCTTCGAGGTCCTGCAGCCACCGTCTTCTTGGTCGGCCTACTCTTCTTTTGCCAATTATAGAGCCATGCAACAATTTGCTCGGCATTCTATTTGTGGGCATTCTTACTATATGACCCAACCATTCTAAACGGCGTATTTTAATGAACTGGACCACATTGGCATCTTTATATAAGGAATACAGCTCGGTGTTTGTTCGGAGTTTCCACGTGTTTGTTTGAACATCGAGGACTGGACCATAAATCTTCCTTAAAAGCTTGCGTTCGAAAATTGTCAACTGATTTATCATTATGGTGGTTAGAGTCCACGTCTCCGCTCCATATGTTAAGACTGGACGGATTAGGGTTTTATACAACCTTATCTTAGTAATTTGAGACAGTAGTCTACTTTTAAAAAATTTAACGTTTGCGAAGTAAGCCCTATTAGCTGCCATTATTCTTCTCTTTACTTCATTAATTGTTTTGTTTTCATCATTCAATTCTGATCCCAGGTATATGAAGCTTTTAACTTTTTCAAAGGAGTAACCATCAATATCTAATGAAGCACTACTACGGCCTGAGTTAGTGCTCATATATTTCGTTTTGCTTTCATTTATGCAAAGGCCCATTTTTTTGCTTTCATTATTAAGCGTACTAAAGGACTCTTTGAGTGATGGAATATTCCTGGAAATCAGGCATATATCGTCTGCATATGCACATAACTGGTTACATGAATGCATGATATTCCCTGAAATGTTTAGCTTCTTTATCACACTGTGTAAGGCCAGATTGAAGAGGGTGGCAGATAGGGCATCGCCTTGTCTCACGCCAGTCAAAATGGGGAATTCAGGACTTATGTTGCCGCCTATAATAACCTTCCCATCACTATCATACAGTGTCATGGTGATCAGTCTGATCAACTTACTTGGGACGTTAAATTCTATTAAGGATTCAATCAGTTTCGTTCGATTGACACTATCAAATGCCTGCCGATAGTCAATAAAAAGAAGGTGAAGGTCAATTTTATACTCCCAGCACTTCTCCAGCAATTGTCTCATTACAAATATTTGATCCGTAGTGCCCATTCCTCGCCGGAAACCGCACTGATAGTCGGTTATCGTATTTTCGGCAAAGAGATTTAATTTTTTCAATATAATATTTGAGAAGATTTTATACGCTACTGTGAGAAGTGAAATTCCACGATAATTGTTGCACTGCAGTCTATCACCTTTTTTGTAAATAGGACATATGAGACTAGTTCTCCATTTTTTGGGCATTCGTTCTTTTTCCCATGTCTAAGATGAGAGAATACAATTGTGCCTGTATAATTTCTCCACAATTTTTGAAAAATTCGGCTACGAGGGAATCTTCACCAGGTGCTTTATTGTTTTTTAATTTTCCAATTGACTCCAAGAAATCATCCATGTCCGGCGGCTCAATATCATCTTCATTTGTCACTGATACTCGACTCAAGGTTTTGCTGTCTGTGTCAATCACCTGAGGTCCTACACTATACAAATCTCTAAAATGTTCTACCCATCTGTCAATAGCTTCCGCCTTTCCGTCTATTACTCTACCATCTTTATTTTTGCATGAATCGGTTTTGGGTTGAAAGCCTCTATTTATATAATTTTCGGGTTTCGTTATTACTCCTTAGCTCTTCAATCTCTTCTACTTGCTTTCTTAAGAAAACCCTTTTTTTTGCGCGTATGATCTTTTTTGCTCTTCGGCGGCTCAATTGATAATCTGCTGTGCTTTGCCTCGTAGTGCGTTGTAACATAATTAGTCTTTGTTCATTTCTCATTCTTAGCACTTCACGGCATTCATCATCGAACCATTCCTCACTACTTTTTGTTTTCTCACCAATAATATCATTCGCCGTCTCCTCAATAACTTTACGTTTTACACCACTTCATTTCTATTCTCGTTTCTTCACTCTCAATGTTCTCTTTTTTAGTTAAAAAAAGAGAATCTATATTTATTAATTCTTCCAAAGATGTACACATTACAAAACACTATTATTAGAAGTAATCTGGGTTGAGAAGCAATTGTGGAGCATATCAGACGCATCCAACTAAGATGGTGTGAGCATATTATAAGGATGGAACTTGCAAGGCATCCAGAACGAGCCAATGAAGCCAGGTGTAAGAGACCAAGAGGAAGAAGAAGAAGAAGAATCACCTGGCTAGATAATGTTACAGAATGCCTCGGGGGAAACTGGTACGGCAGTGGGCAAGGCTAAATCAATGCCCAGAGATAGTGATGGCGACTCTTTAGCAATTCCTCTACACTTTAAGGTAGAAGGGGAAAAGAATAAGGTAAGGTAATGTGAATGTAGTAACAACGTTAATCTTCCCTCTAATATACCAATTCAATACAATGTATTGTTCTACCACCTATATGATATTAAAGAACACTAGTAGCATTGCTAAAATTCCAAATTGCAAGTAAATCCAGACTTCTAATTTCTAAAAACCACTTTTTCAAGACTCAGGAGATTTCAAAACTTGTATTTCCGGTAAAAAGTCTGTATTGAATATTTGACACGATTACATTACTATTTCTGATGCAGAAAGAGGAAGTACTTATTTTAATTACAGAAAATCTTATTAAATTTTTTTTTTAGTTTGGATTTCGGAGACATCATTCTGCTACCCATCAGGTTCTTAGAGTTGTGGACGCTATCGCCACCTCCCTCGAGCGGAAGCAGTATTGCCCGAGTATTTTCCTAGATGTCGCTCAGGCGTTTGCCAGAGTATGGCACGAGGGCCTGCTGTGTAAGCTGAGGGATATCCTTCCTCATACTTACTACCTTATCCTAAAATCATATCTGCAAGACAGATATTTCAGGGTAAGCTGTGGAACAGCCGAATCCTCTATTCAGTTGAGTAGAGCTGGTGTTCCCAAGGCAGTATCCTCGGACCTCTCCTGTACACCTTGTACACAGCAGATATTCCACAGCACCCAACTACCATCATATCTACCTTTGCGGACGATACCGCAATACTGTCCCCTCATATCCATCCTGTTATTGCTGTTAAGGCTCTCGAGATGCACCTAGACCAACTCCAGATCTGGTTAGTTAAATGGCGAATCAAAATTAATCCAACCAAATCAAAGTACATAGTATTTACGCTTCGACGAAAAATCCTACCACCTGTATTCATTAACCAAATCCCTATTCAATCAGCCAACATTGTACGTTACCTTGGACTATACTTGGACAGACAATTAACATGGAATCCACATACCAGACTGAAAAGACAAGAAGCTAACCGACGCTATAAACTCCTCGCAAGGCTCATCGATAGACGATCAAAACTAAACTTAAATAACAAAAGACTTTTATATCTGTTGTTACTAAGACCAATTTGGTCATACGGTATTGAAGTATGGGGATCGACTAAACGTTCCAATTCCCAACGCATCCAATCCTTGCATTCAATAATTCTTCGCAAAATTCTTAATGCTCCATTTTTTATATCTAACCTCACTATCCACAGTGACCTAAACAATTCCTTTTGCCATCGATTTAGCGAAATCTCGTTTCCTCAAATTTCATTCCTCTACAGCAGCTCATTCCAATTCTTTTATTGAACAGCTCTCTTGTCCTACAATACCAGGCAATCCCCTAAGGAGATTGAAGAGGAGATGGCCCCGCGATCTACTATTGTCATGACACAGTGAAATAAGTCCCATGATAACGGAGTGTCACCACTGGGTGGCTTCTCTAATCTAAATCCTATTACTGTATCAACTATCATCATATTTACTTGTTATAACTATTGTTATAGTTGTAAATTTAAAAAAAAAAAAAAAAAAATTGCAAAGCGTGTTATAAACTCTTATTATTTATACTAATTATGTTAGAAATAATAAAGTAAATAAATAAATATCTACAACTACCTTTATTTATACTATTTGAGGTTATAGAATAATGAGATAAATTAAAATAATAATACTTTGGAAGGATTGTCAACACAACTATCCAAGGTCATTCTTAAAAATCGGTTTTCTAGTGAATTTGTTTTGACATATAAATCATAAAATAAGTAAATCCGAATTGTAGAAGAACATATAATTATTTATTTCCCTACGAAAGGATCCTCAACAAGTAAATTAACTAGTGAACCATCCGAACAGAGTATTTTTCATTTAGGCATCATAAAAACACGAATGCATATCTTTTATACTAACGGAACATACTAGCTCTTTGTTTTTAGAAGACTTCAAACAAAAATAAAAGGGTATAAAAATATTTCATTACAATAATAACTTAAATTACCTCTATCAAACTGAAATCACCTCAGAGACTGTAATTAATTTAAAGAGAGAAAAAAAACTGTATTAATTTTGCACTACACAATAGAAATAACATATGAAGATGAGTAAAATAAGGCCGTGCGAATACTTTCCTGTCTACATTCATACATTCATACATTCATCACCCACACTCTCACGCATATATATATATATTCGCACTATAAGTCGAAATAGGTATAAAAACAATTAGCCATAGGTAACGCCTACTTAACCATCAACCATAATTAACATTTAAATAATAATCAAAATGAACTAACATTAAAGAGTGTATAATCACACTATAGTTTAAGAATAACTTACACACACATTAAAAGAAAAGATTTTTACTTCTAAAAATTAATTGCTAATGATTATGTACTAAGAGATTTAATTACCTTTAATTTCACTATCAATTAACGAATAAGCAAAACTATAGGGAAGGGATTAGCTCAGTGGTAGTGCGCTGGACTAGCAACGCGAAGATTTCGGGTTCGAATCCAGCCGTGCTACCCTTAGACTTTCACTTCCTAGTAACCTCTACAGTTCACTGCCCGGTGAAAGGAAGTGTTGTCTGTAACAAGAAAACACAGTCCGGGGACCGGCAGTGCACTGAGAAAGCTCTGGGCGCAAATGACCATAGATGTGACGCGCCTTAAATTAAAAAAAAATCTGGTGTGAAACACTCACACAACTTTCTCTTACTCCTGTTCTCAAAATTATAATTGACAAAGTTTATAGTTTATGTACCAAATACGAAATTCTTCGAAAACTGAAAAACCTGTTCAGTAAAAGCGCACTTCCGGCTTACTAATTTTCTAAAAACTTGGAATTTAGGCCATCTATTTATTTCTAATTAATTTTGTTTGGATGATAGAATTGTATAATCAACTATGATAGCACTTCAGAGGAAGCTCTAACCCCACCCCTCCCCTAAAAGTGCCATGAATGGCAATGAATTTGGCCAGAGAAATGTTATACAAATAAAAGTTGTAGCTCTTTGTAAGTGTAGTTAATATACGAAGTTTCAAGAAAATCGTCGGAGCCATTTTTGAGAAGATCACGAAAAAGTGAAAAAAAAAAATCATTTAGAAAAGTGTTGAAATAGACGCACTTCCGGTTATCCGATTTTTATCAAACTCAGAATTTCAACAACATATTTAATTTTAATTAGCATTATTTAGATGATTGAATTGTCTAATAAACTGAAATAGCACTTTAAATGAAACCTAACCCCCCCACCTCCCCCCACCAATAAGTGCTCTTAAATGAATTTTCCCAGTGAAATGTTTAAAATAAAAGTTGTAGCTGTTTAGTATGTGTAGTTGATATAACAAGTTTGAAGAAAATCTTTGGACCGATTTTTGAGAAAATCGCAAAAACGTAAAAAAAAACAACTAGTAAAGTGATACTTCCGGTTGAGGAATTTTGACAGATGACTCCCTGTCGGATCCCATGGTGATGACTAAACGGAATATCAAGTTTGAACTTTCTACGATTTTTCGTTTTTGAGCTATGCTGTTCACATACACACACACACACACACACACACACACACACACACACACACACACACACATGATAATCTCTAATTTTAAGTTATTAACTTTAATTTTAATTATTTTAATTTATCGTTATTTAGTGCCGTTTAATTTTTCCGTTACTTATTCGTGTTAAGATAATTTAAATTTGTTGTTTAAGTTTGAAATGTTTAAAAGCATTTTTTATATTTTTAGATCAACTTGATTATTAGATATTCATACTTTATTAATTTTTTTTATTTCATTTTATTTTTTATTTTTGTATAATTCACTTTTTCTGTTTATTTGATTATTTGAAATTGACGGCTGCACATTTAAATAATATTATATTTCTTTGCACTCTTTTTATCAGCCATCTCAAGTAAAATTTGCTTTATAAGTTCAGATACTGTGATAATATATTAAAATATGTCTGTAAATAAAATACATGTAATATACTTATTTGTATGGAGCATGTAGAAATAAACTCCAAAAAAAAAACACCACACACACACACACACACACACACACAGACCATTGCTAAAAACCACTTTTTTGGACTCAGGGGACTTCAAAACGGATATTTCCGGTGAAAACTCAACATCGAAAATTTGACACGATTACAATACTTCCTCTTAGTAGAAGTAAAAAAAAAACAAAAAAAAAACGAGATAATGTCTGCCATTACTCCTTTTAATAATGATACAGAGACCAAAACTTTATAATTCATGAATAAGAAGCAACAAAAACGTAAAAAAAAAAATAATAATAATAATAAACAGAAAAAAACTATAAATTCTTTAGATTCTTACATAATTAGAGGGGGGGGGCACATGAAATTATCCAACGATTAACCAAGTTTTGGATATATACCAGAATTTATTGTAATTGTTGTGACTGGATCCGCAGAGCTGGAAAACATCAGAGATATATTCCGCTATAATATGTTTCTGTGCCTCTATAATATTAATTTAAATTAGACGCGCATTGTTAGAATTCAAATTTGAAGTAAATTTCCGGTTGACCGGAAATGCGATTTTACAGAATAGGTTTTTGATATTTTTTTTGGAATTTCCTCGTCAAATACTATAATGATTTCCGTTAAAATTTGGAATATTAACCTGTACAGATACAAACCTATCACTTTTATTTGTAACATTCTTCGGTAAAAAAAATTGGTTTCAGATGGTAATGAGGAATCTGAGACATTTAAATTCAATTATGTTCGTTCAATATTATTGGCGCTCTCTACAATGTAATAATTCTCTAGCTGCCTCTCCTGTTGGTAGGTAGAGACTTGTCTCCCCCCCCTACCACCTCAATATTGATGTTGGGACAAAAGAGAAAAATTAGTAATTTAAAGAAACTTTTCATTCAAAGTCGTGTGAGTGTTTCAAATCAGATTTTTTTTTTTTTAAACTCCATGCTTTAGAAACAGCTTCAGATTTTTTTCTAGCTTTAGAAACTGCAAGTGAATACTTTTTTTAATAGGCAGACTCAAGGTCTAGCTTATGCAGATGAATGTCTGGATTTATGTAGTAGGGTTTGTGGAATAATAAAATTAATTTAATTAACTAAACCAGGCTCCTAACTATTGGCAGTAAATGCGCTTTGTACCTAAATAAAGCCAGGAACTTCAAAAAATATCTCTAAATATAAGACAATAACAATAAGAATTAGTAATAATAAGAGGTCTCTCCCTGAGTAGGATTTGGAGCAAGAGGAGGAATTAAAGGTCCTGGTAGATGTATTGATTAAACACGCTTGTGTAGTCAATATTTTACACAATAGGCCTTCTAAGTCCTTTGTGTCAGAATTGTGACGATGGAATGAGGGAAACGGTGTACCATTACCTATTTCATAAAACTAAGTTCCCCATACTTTGAACTACAACATTCTCAAGGGAATGCTTGGAGGAGAGTTCGAGACTAATGATATCTCTATCTATATTGCAATCAGAATGACAGATTGCTGGGTGAAGACCCTCACGAGTACTTTCTTTATGTGGGGGAAAAGAGTCATATGGTCTTAGGTCTCATGGATAATAAACAGAGAGAGATTAACTCAATAACAGCTCACTAGACTGTATGAAGAAATCTCGGGTTCGAGTCCAGCCAGTGCTACAATTAGATGTTCTCTTCCTAGAAGCCTCTACAGCTTACTGTCCGGTAGTGGACAGTGTTTGTCTGTAACGAGAGAACGAACACTGCTCCCGAAGGCCCAGCAGTGCACTGGAGAAGGCTCCGGGCATCCAATGGCCATAGATGTTATATTTTTATTATATACTAATTTAATCCGGATCATGGGATAGGGGAGTTCAAGAAGAACTAAGTCCAAGTTTATCGACGCTAGATAATTGCGAAAGTTGATTTTAAAAACACAGGTTGTAAAAAGCTCATTCTCAAGATAAGACCGGGTGGTTGGAAGTGACTAAGAAAAACCAGTTCTGAAAATATAAGTAAGGTAGGTAGATAATGATGTTCGTATGAAAAAGAAAGCTGCGGAACACTTATTATACTCACTGTATATTTCATTATTTACTTAATAAGGAGTATTGTAATGTAAAGGGTTAATATTGGGAGAGCATCTAGCGACATCGTTGACCGAAAATCACTCTCAAAGATATTCTAGACTGCTCCGTTCGTAAAGGTTGGTTAAAGACTACTGTATTAAGACCTTCATTTAGACTTCATATAGACTGTTCTTTTTTACTTCAAGAGGAAGTATTGTAATAGTATCAAATTTTCGATATCGAGTTTTCACCGGAAATATCCGTTTTGAGGTCCCCTGAGTCCAAAAAAGTGATTTTTAGCAAATGGTCTGTGTGTGTGTGTGTGTGTGTATGTATGTATGTATATATGTGAACAGCATACCTCAAAAACGAAAAACCGTAGAAAGTTGAAACTTGATATTCCGTTTAGGTATCACCATGGGATCTGACACTACATTATCTGATAAAATTCCTCAACCGGAAGTACCACTTTACTAGTTAGATTTTTCACTTTGTTGCGATTTTCTCAAAAATGGCTCCGACGATTTCTTTAAACTCCAAACATCAACCAACACATAAAAAGAGCTACACAACTTTTATTTGAACCATTTCTACGGGAAAAATGCACTGAAGGGCACTTTTGGGGGAGGGGTGGGGTTAGTTTTTCCTCTTAAGTGTTATCATAATTGATTATACAATTCTACCATCCAAACAAAATTAATTAGAAATAAATAGATGGCCAAAATTCCGGGTTTCAAGAAATTAAGTAAACCGCAAGTGCATTTTTACTGAACTTTTTTTTCAGTTTTCGACGAACTCCGACGAATTGCATCAAATTTGGTACACAAACTATAAAATTTGTCAATTACAATTTTGAAAACTGGAGTAAGTGAAAGTTGTGTGAGTGTTTCACATCAGATTTTTTTTTTTTTTTTTAATTTGTTAAAGTCTTCGAAACTGATTAAAGACTGCAAGTCAGACCTACATTTACAGGAAAATCTCCCACCTTAGGAATTTTGTCGGAACATTTTGTTTAAACTGGTAGACATGTTGATCGCTGGTTTAGCTTAGGCGTATCAGATGCACAGTTAATAACATCACTGGCGCTGTACATGGTAGTGATAAGGAAACATATTAGCAGCGCCGTCTGATAGTGATAAGAAGTATAATACTTCCATTATAAATATTTTATCTACATTGAATTATAATAATTATCTACAGTGGCAAGAACTAGATAGATATAACGGAAAATGAAATGGACTTCTCTAATAATATTATGAGTCATTTGATTGTGATTCCTCATCAAGACTGATTGCATGAAGTTCTTACAAAAATTAAATGAATAAAAATCTGATGTAAACATTCTCCTGCTGTAGTTAATAAAATGTCAATTTTTTTTTCTAGTTCAAAATTTTACGCATTTCTCCTAACATAAAATGCAAAGGTGATGAAGGGAGAAATAACTACCCAGGCAATATGAAAAACGGTGATTACAATGCAGTCCAAAAGAGGCGTCAATAACTTCGGGTATGAGAAGAAGAGAATTGGGTTTGAGTGATAAATAAAGTAGAAATAATGCTGAACGTAGTATAAACAGAAACTAACACCAACTGCCAGGATTATACGCGAATATAGAAAATGGTAAAGAGAAATTTAAAGTGAGTGAAGAGGAAAGTAGTAGTTGGTTGCTGACGTGTTGTAACTGTTGTATAAACTGTTCTAAAGGTTGTCCCATGTAGGGCTAGCGCAGCTGTATTTAAAAAGAGTCTCCCACTTTGGCCTAGCCTAAATAGCAACTTACAACCAGATTCCGGTTATTTTGAAAATTTCTCAGATATTCAGATAGTCTGGCTTTTCAGCCAGTGATTTAAATCAAACAAAATCAAATCATAAAAATGATTAAAAGTCAGAAAAGATAAAGCGAAAGATAAAGAAACTACGTACGAGTAAAAACAAGCTTTTCTTCATTCAGGCAGTCGAATAGGCAATGAAAACTGTACATGCAAGTTCGAATAATACATATATTTTCCAATCCAAAAGATAATAAACATAATAAGGAAGGTAAACCTTTACAAAAGAAAATATTATATGATAAAATATACATACAGATATATATATACACAAAGAGAGAAATACGAAACTCATGGAAAGTTATTAAATGTCCGAAAAGGCCTTGTATAACGGAAAACGGTTTCACAATTTCGCCGGCAAAGGTTTTCGTGAGCTTTTACGATAGTTGTGGCCACTTGAGCTTATCATACTCCACTGCTGGAGTGGGAGACGGTCAGACTCTCACTCGCCTTTCGCCCCACTCCTTAATTCTCGGGCCCTGCAGCGCCTTATGCACGTACTTGGTTACATACTGAAGCTCTCAATTTTGCGTCTCTAGATTTAGATCCTTTTTTTTCGGCTACTATTACAAACCTCACTATAACATTTGCAGAACTTAAAATCAATTTTTACAAAAAAAATCTGGTGTGAAACACTCACACAACTTTCACTTACGCCAGTTCTCAAAATTATAATTGACAAATTTTATAGTTTGTATAACAAATTTAATGAAATTAGTCGAAAATTGAAAAAAACTGTTCAGTAAAAGCGCACTTCCGGTTAACTAATTTCCTTGAAACTCGGAATTTTCACCATCTATTTATTTCTAATTAATTTTGTTTGGATGATAGAATTGTATAATCAAGTATGATAGCCCTTTGAAGAAAAACATAACCCCATCCCTCCATTAAAAAAGCCCTTAAATGAATTTTCCCAGAAAAATGTTTTAATTAAAAGTTGTAGATCTATGTATGTTTAGTTTATACACGAAGTTTCAAGAAAATGGACGGAGACATTTTTGAGAAAATCGCGAAAAAGTGGAGAGAAAAAAAACTTTAGTAAAGTGGTAAAGTAAACGCACTTCCGGTTATCCGATTTTTTTGAAATTTTGAATTTCAACAAAATATTCAATTCTAATTAACACTATTTAGATGATAGAATTGTTTAATAAACTGAAATAGCACTTTATATGAAAACCTAACCCTACCCCTCACCCATAACTACCCTTAAATGGATTTTCCCAGAGAAACGTTTCAAATAAAATTTGTAGCTCCATGTATGTGTAATTGCTATGCCAAATTTAAAGAAAATCGTCGAAGCCATTTTTGAGAAAAATGCAAAAATTAAAAAAAAAAAACTAGTAAATAGGTACTTCAGGTTGAGGAATTTTGACACTGTCAGTTCTGATGGTGATACGTAAACGGAATATCATGTTTCAAATTTCTATGGTTTTTCGTTTTGAGCTATGCTGTTCACATACATACATACATACATACACACACACACACACACACAGACCATTTGCTAAAAACCACTTTTTTCGGCTCAGGGGACCTCAAAACGGATATTTCCGGTGAAAACTGGATATTGAACATTTGAAACGATTACAATACTTCCTCTTACTAGGAGTAAGAGAAAGTAAAAATAGTTAAACTAAAAGTGTTGTAGTTTCATTAAAAAAAGTTAAAAGTTTCATTTCTTTTTATTCCAAGTTTAATCGAAATCGTTGGAGACATTTTCAAGAAATTCCCACCAACTCAAAAACCTATTCTAAAGTCGCACTGTATATATTATTAATATATTAATTGAATATTTTATTATTATATATGTGGTAGAACCATACACTGTACTGAAGTGGTATTTAAGAGAAAAGCAAAACGCTACACTGGTTAATGTAGAATCTTCAAAACTCAATTTTCCCCGGGAGAATGTTCCAAATAAAAGTCATAAATGTACGTATATAGAGAGGATACAAAGATATAGGGAAAATCGTTGGAAAATGCAAAAAAAACTAGATAACAAATCAGCAAAGTTACACTTTCGGTTGTTGTGGTGGTTGGTTTCGCAGAGCTGGAAAGCATCAGAGACATTTTCTGTGGTAGCCTGTGTAATGTTATTGGTGTGATGTGTAGCTGTAGTAGTGGTAGCTTGTGTAGCACGAGCGGTTTAGTAAAGGGCTGGTAAGTATATATGTTTAAGAGAGAAGTATTAGTAACTGTTTATGAATATGTTGGAAAACTATTTTATTTTATTTGAGTTATTTATTAATTATATTTATTAAGTATATTTCTTTTCAATTATTTATTTTAAATGCGTCCACTCTCATTAGCGAGCGTCAACGCCTGTGAACCAAGGGATGCTACTGCCGGCATAACACACAAATCATCAGGTGACGAGTCGGCAGCCAATCAGCCTTGACCTCCCCACCAATACACCTACACACAGGGCTACTGTGCCCTTGCTACAGTAGTACGTCTGTAAGTCTGACCAGACAAGCGTCAATTTTTGTGGCCACAAATTTCTATACAGGTCTTCAAAACACGACCTTGACGAAGATTTTCGTTGAATTATCTACAGCCTTACCTCCAAGTGACAAGGCCATCATTTTCCAAGTTTTCTTCAGTAGAAAAGAAGCTTCAGTAGAACTCGATGGACTACAACATCGTGTATCCGTCGACATCTGGTGGATCCAAACAACGGCCTAGCCTCTTACGCGTCATTATTTATTCACATTGTAAATATTTCATTGTACTATTACTAACCTACTAACCCAATTATAAAATTAAAAGGAATTAATTAAGTTATCTAATTGGTTTCAATTTCGATTCCTATTTGCTTTCTTTACTTTACAGTCCACAAAATAAATCATCAGTAATAATCAAGAGAGCACCATTGTTTTTAAAATAATTAATTATTCTTTAAAAGAATTTAATCTTTACAATATCACAATATAATATGCTTATAAGTATACTGAAATTAGTTGGAATAAACTCTTATGTTTTAACTTATATCTGGCACTGATTTTAAGAGAGTGATTCCTGATGCAAGTATTCTGGTAGAATGTCTGTTTCAGACTGTCTTGAAAGAATGAATGTTATTGGTGTGATGTAGTGGTAGCTTGTGTAGCACGAGCGGTTTTGTAAAGGGCTTGTGTGTATGTTTGAGAAGGAGAGAGAAGTATTAGAAAATAAGCAATAGATCACCACTGTTTTTGAAATAAATATATTATTCTCTAGTGAATTTAAGTACTTTTATAATATCACAGCGATTATGTATAAATCAATTATTTACCTAGATTAAATGCAAAGCTCTTATGCTATAACTTAAAGTGGTACTGATGTCTACTTGTAGAATGTCTAGCTCAGACTGTCTTGAAAGAATGCCTTCTAATTGTTCGTTCAAATCTTCCCCTATGAGAAGAAGGGGCAGACAATGTTATCAAGTTCATGAACTCTAAAAGACAATAGTGGCCTTCTATATGAATAGTCCTTTTGCAAGCGAATGTTACATTTTGTTCATAATTTGATAATTTCAAATTAAATATATTTTTATATTTCTGGCATCCATCACACCTGCTTCATTTTGTGGTCATCGATCGGTTGCGGGCGTTCGCCCATCTTCAGGATGCGTTTGCTAAGACAGTGTGATAACAAAGATTTGCACGGAGCAAATTCAGTTTATACACTGACTGGTCTTTTTAATTGTATTTTAAAACTAAACTCTTAAACCAGGTCAAAGGGAGTTCTATGGTCATGGTAGTTGGGTGGGAAAGGAACAAGTGTTTGGGTTGTTAAAGGGGCAAATTTTCCTTAAGGTGGAAACAACACGTGGGGGTCTAATTTTTAAACTTTGTTGTTGGAGGGAGATTCACTTGACAAATTTAAATAATCAGAATAACTTTAAAATTAAATTAAATAACGATTTCAAGCCAGCACAATTTAAAATTAAGCGATTAAAATAAATAAAAATTAAATATACATAAGCATAAAACAATTAATTTGCTTGGTTTTTTATTTGGTTTGATTATTTTAATTGTTTTATGCATATGTATATTTAATTTTTATTATTTTAATCGCTTAATTTTAAATTGTATTAGCTTACTATACCTCCCTTTGACCTAGTTTAAGAGTTTAGTTTTAAATATAATTAAAAAGACCAGTCAGTGTATAAACTGAATTTGCTCTCTACAAGTCTGTGTTATCACAATGTCTGACAAACGCATCCTGAAGATGGGCAAACGCCCGAAACCGGACGATGACCACAAAATGAAGCAGGCTACCACGGAAAATGTCTCTGATTGGATGAATAATTTTTTGCCTTCTTTTCTTTTCATTGTATTCCAGTATCATTACTTGGAAGTAATCGGGACAAAGTTTATTATAGAAATACTAAGAAAGTTTGGTTAGAATTAAAGAATCGATTTAATTTTATTTTTTGTATATAACTTGAACAACCATATATAAAATATATATGGTTAAAACTCCACACACACAAAAATGCCCACCTTTATGTTCTTATGTATTTTTTTGTAGCTTTATCTATTGTACAGGGAGTTAAGGCAACATAAGAAGAATACACAGGAAAGAAAATGTCCACATGCGGTTGATAGGTATGGCTTCTTTGAACAGTCCGTATTGCCCCTCCAGGGCTTCCCCCTTTTTCTTTCTTTTATTGTTATTCTTTTTCTTAGTCGATTTCTGATGGAGACGGGGGAACTTCTATAAAGCTGCGTCCGGTATTTTCTTACTGGTGGATAACTACATACATTTTGCCATTGCAAATCCCTCTTCCTGAACACAATCCGAAGCCTTTCAGGCAAATTTCTCATCTTTTAGATGTCTCTTTCACCAAAAACCCCCAGTCTCAAATGCAAGCACAGGACTTTCTCTTGCTGCAATTTACATAGATCTTATTTATTCGCTGAAGCCGTTTTCGAGAAAACCTGAAAAATCCACACAATAAACTGGGATTTCCGTTTTGACCGATTTAGAATCAAAAACATGTCTGCTACTCTGGTAGCACCCTAAACGAAACTTCCAAGCAGTGAAACATTTCAGCTTTCTGGGTTTTTCCCATTATTTTTTTTTTTTTATATATACAGTGCAGACTCGATTATCCGTCACTCTTTTATCCGTCACCTCCAATTATCCGTCACGGTGTTTGTGCCCACACATTATGTATTCTTTATTGTACACGGCGCGGGCGCAATATAATTTCTGGATTTCCCAAAATCTATTTTGAGTGATGACAAAATAATTGCAAATTTGCATCCAACTGATGAAAATAATAGCGACAATGAACAAGATGAAATTCAAATTTCAAAAAATTATTAAACACCGCAGCCGAAATTTCGATTTCCAAATTTACTGAATGGTATGAACACCAAGAAGAGTGCGATAGTACATCAAATTTACTTTTAAGGAAACTGCAAGTTCTTGCAGCCAAGAAAGTGAGGAATTCTAAAAAACAGTCAACAACGATGAGTTTCTTTAAACTCAAGAATTTAAGAATAAAATCAAAGATTAGAAAAAACATGCAACAAATAAAAAATAAAAAAACAATAAAAAAAAATTAAATTAAAAAAATACAAAAAAAAACTTTTTAATGCTGGCACGGTTTCCCAGACGGTCACAACCCCGTATAAAAAGCAGACTGGAATGTTTTTGAAAAACTAATAAAATATAAATTCTCCAACCTTGTTTTCTGTTAACCGTTGTAATGACATGGCGCGGTCATAGCAATGTCAAACCTTCACAACACATAACAAAGAAAGAATAATTTATAACTAATGGCCTAGCCGGCTGCTGTCTTCAAGACAAGGCCGCGGCCAAACAAACAAAACCAAGGGTCAATACTTTACATCAAAGCAAGCAACCACTAAGGCTGGCCACTGACCTAGATCACTGGTCACCGAAATAACCAAGGTCGCACAAGGTCGCACATTAGGACAGATGTCTTGGTGTGAGTGTTGCTAGCACTAATATATAAACTTCGCCCCATTGGAGGAGGGGATGATTATATGATTATACTTCAGTACGTCTTCAAGATTATAATCTTAGTTTATTTATTTTAATCATTCTAAATTATTAGTTGTTTATCTCCTATTTATTTCTAAGTATTTCTTGTT
Organism: Triatoma infestans; assembly: GCA_011037195.1. Taxonomy (NCBI): domain Eukaryota; kingdom Metazoa; phylum Arthropoda; class Insecta; order Hemiptera; family Reduviidae; genus Triatoma; species Triatoma infestans. Next base: position 6,187 of record JAAEAF010003074.1, on the reverse strand, counting down.
AATAGTTACCATTACTCCCGTTTAAATTATTGCACAAATATAGTCTATTTTTATAAATTCCGTGTTAATAATTCGAGCACTAACTTCCAAAAATCTGTGGCAGCGATGGGATCAGAACATCCGTTAAATGATTCCACTACAACCGTCTATCCTCTTATCCGACAACCGTCTGGTCCCGAACGTGACGGATAATCGAGACTGCACTGTATATATATATATATATATATATATTATATGTACTGAGCAAATTAGCTAATATTTTGAATTATATGGTGGGCTTTATAAGGCGGGTAATAAAATTAAAAAAATTAAATAACATGGTGAAGTATCGTTAGAAAATTTTATATGTAATGAACTGTAATTTTGTTGTTCCTAATGTATTTGTATAAGTCTAAGTAGATGTCAGGGTGCGGTGGAAGTGGAAGTGACAGAATAGTAAGTAAGTTAGCTAGTAGAGGACAGTTTGTCTTGTGAATTGCTTGCCACAGTTGGGCCTCTACACCGTACATATCTTTTTAATTTATATTCAGATAGGAGTGTTGTGGAGAGTAATTGTAATTAAATCTCAGTCTGCATAATATGATGCTATAAAAATTTCTATTTTCTGAATACTTGTCCGTACCATGGCTTCTTTATAAGGATGGAGGATTGAATGGAAGAGTAGAATTAGCCTTTCATACAATTAGTGTAGTTCTCTTCCCACTTATTGTAACAAATTATCTTGTAGTGAATCTTTGCGTCTGAGGGAGCAAAAGAAGTTCGAACCGATTATCAGTGACTGACCATTTTCTTAAAATCACTTTTTTTTTTCAGTTTCAGGGGAAATTAATTTCAATGGGAAAATCTGTTCCAGCAAGATTCTCCAATGTTTCCCGGAGACCAGTAAGTGAAAGCAGCAAAAAAAAGTCGCAACATGATTTCAGAATGAACTTTCCAGCCAATACTGTCATGCGCTTGATAGGGGTAGAGGAGAGTTAAGAGACTGGATAAGGGAGAGACTTTTTCTGACAGCAGTAAGAGAAAGTAAAACATATAGGTGGTGGTGGTGGTGGGGAGGACAAGTGCCAACCTACCAACAGAAGAAGGTATAGAATGAAGAATGGGCCAATAATATTGAAGAAACAAAACGTTGGAAATTTAACGTTTCAAATTTCTCAGAACAACTTTAAAAACAATTTTTTTTTTTTTGTCAGGAAAATGTCACAAATAAAAGAGATAGGTCTGTATGTGTGCAGATTTTTTGTTTGTTTGGAGGGTTCGGGTACTACGACCTTTCTATTTATAGCAACCTCATCTCCAGCACCCTCTCCAGGTAGAGATCCTTAAGGAAGCCCAGGATTCTGCAGGATTCTAGGGTGGATATTTTCCTCTCCCCAACCTTGTAACAACCCAGATTAATGTGTGCAGATAGTTTACGATGCTTAAAGAAAATCCCCCCAAAAGAATGGGGAAAAAAAAGAAGAGTTTAATGTCAAATTGTTGCTCTGAGTGAGTTTTTAAATCTACCTGATCAAAGCATGAGCAGCTCAAATCCCAATAGATCTCTTCTGTAATAGTATCCAAAGAGAGTATTCGTAGCAGAGAGTCAAAATGACAGGACCACTCTCTCGGACTGGAGTGGCATACCCACATAAATACAGAGACGGAAAAAAGAACAGGGGACAGCTCATACTATTGAGTTCATCACTACGTGTCATTACCCATTTTCCACTCTACCATACTCTATCATTTTCAAGTGTAAAGTCCAGCCAATCAGTGTCACTTATATTATAGTGTGTTAACCATATTTAGTTAATTCATTCAAACCAGACCATTTCTCTCCTTCAATAACCCCATTATAATGTTGTAATAGTATCCAAATAAAGTATTCGTAGCAGAGAAAGAGAGACAAAATGACAGGACCACTCTCACGGATTAGCGTGGCAGAAACCACATAAATACAGCGATGGGAGACAGAACAGGGGACAGTTCATACTAGTGAGTTCATCACTACGTGTCATTACCCCTGTTCCACTCACAATTATATTTCCCCATTGATTATATTGTGTTAACCATATTTAGTTAATTCATTTAAACTAGACCATTTTTCTCTATCATCAACCCCATTATATTTCTGTGCCTTAATGCTTAGTTAGTTAAGAATTATTCTTGAGTATACTTTCAATAATAGGGAAAGCAGAAATGTATATGAGCAAAATTCGCAATCGGTGACCATCAGAAGGATGTAATGACAACAATTAGCAGGCGAATCCTAATTGCGAATAGGGGGAACCGTGTACACAGCAGATATAGGCACCCTTCTTTCTGAGCGTACATAGATATCTCACTAAAAAAAAAAGAAGCAATTTCGGAGTATTCGCAACGACCACTCTAGAACAATTGCGCCAATAGTTTAATTCTAGGGAAGGGAATAAGCTAAATGATTAGCGTACTGGATTCCCATACGGAGGACCCGGGTTCGAGTCCGTCCAGCTGTGCTACACTTAGATTTTTTTTCTTCCTAGGAGCCTCTACAGCTCATTGCCCGGTGATACGACAGTTTTGTCCGTAGCATATTTCCTATTAACTAAAATCTCCCGTCAAAAATGAATACTTTGGAAAATGAAAAACCTACATTAAACGTAGATTAATGGTAAAAAAATAAATCTAGAAACTTCTTCAAATATTAACAATTTAAAAAAAATATAATTATCAAACAAACAAACAAAAAATGCGGAGAATATGAAGATAAAAGGTTGTTAAAAATGTTGATCAAAGTACCCGTGTAAATTAGATTACCTTTTAAAAATCTTATATAAAGAGCTGTAGGGGATCTAATCAACTGGAAAACAAATAGAATAACTTTGCTTCTAACACTTAGGAGAGAACTTTTGGAACGAAAAAAATTAATCTTGGTTATAAAACTGCTTTTTATTTTATTTTTTCCTTCATTATTTTAGCTCATAGCTAAACTTGGATATTCTTTTGGTAAATAGCTCTTAAGCTATTTTCAAGTTTTCACAAAGATGATGTAAACATGTAATGAAGTCAGTCAGATGGCTGATATATTTTTAGGATAGCCATTAGTTTAACATTCCTTTTCGTTTTAAATCGAGTTTTAATGTGCAAGAAAAATATGTCAGACTCTTGCTCTGAGTGAGTTTTTAAATCTGCCTGCTCAAAGCCTGAGCAGCTCAAATCCCAAATGGATCTCTTGTGTGTCGTAATGCTTAGTTAGTTAGAGAATATTCCTGAGTAACACTTTCAATAATAGGGAAGGCAAAAATGTATATGAGCAAAGTTTGCAATTTATCACCATCAGAAAGATGTAATGACAACAATTAGCAGGCGAATCCTAATTGCGAATAAGTAAAACCAGGTACACAGCAGGTATAAGCACACTTCTTTCCGTACATACAACATATCTCACTAAAAAATACAGCAATTTCTCAGAATACGCTACGACCACTCCTGAACAATTGCGCCAATAGATTATTATTATTTTTTTTTTATATATATTTATAACAGCAAAAATACATGCAACAAGTAAATGTGTTAAATGACAACTTAAATAACAGCAGTGTGAACTGGATAAGACATCCAGCGATGGCACTCCACTATCTTGAGTTATTCTACAAGGTGGTCACAGGGCCATCTTCTCTTCAGCCGCCTGCGTGGATTGTTGAGAATCATGTTTGAAGAAAGCTGGAGCAAGCTGGTAAAGGATTAGGATGAGCAGTTGTGGATGAATGGAATTTAAGGAAACGTGTTTTGGCTAGATGGTTAACAAAAGGAATGTTTAGATCAGTATGGATAGTGAGGTTAGCAACGTAGTAGGGTGCATTGACAAAATTTTTCGAAGGATTTTTGATTGAAATCACTGGATACGATGGGAATTGGAACGCTTGGTTGATCCCCATATTTCTAAGCCATATAGGTCTCAGTAGTAGTAGGTAAAGTAGTCTTTTATTTTGTAATATGAGTTTGGATCGTCTGTCTAGTAGTCTTGAGAGTTGTCTGAACCGTCTGTTTAGTTCAAGTCGTTTGAGTCTAGTGTGGGGATTCCAAGTCAGTCTTTTGTCTACCTGGAAATCCAAGTAACGTACGCTATTTACGGGAGAGATTAGAGTATCGTTAATGTGGATCAGTGGGAGGATTTTTCTACCCAATGTAAATACGATGTATTTACTTTTTTGTGGGTTAACTTTTATTTTCTATTTTAAGAGCCAAGCCAAGATTCCAGTTGGAGGATATGCTCTTGTAGAGAGCGATAGCCATTCAAGGGTTCAAGGTTTGGGGAAAGAATTGCAGTATCATCTGTGAAGTTATATAAGAGCGGTCCAAGTATGCTGCCTCAAGTAACTCCAGCGAATATAGGAAGTATTGGAGAAAGGGCGGTACCCTGACTAACTTGGAAATATCTGTCGGTTAAGTAGTATTTTAATATTAAATAGTAGGTATGTGGGAGAAATCTCTTAAGTTTAAACAGCAAGCCCTCATGCCATACCCTATCAAATGCTTTTAATAAATGTCAAGAAAGACACTCAGGCAGTACTGCTATATTAATTCAAGCATGTTTTTCTGTATAACATAAACTTATATAATAAAGTAGCCTGGGAAATATAAGAGTACATAATCGCAAAAAACTGAAAAAAAGAAAAAAAATTCAATAAAGTCACACATTTTCGGTTGATAAATTTTGCACCGACCTTTCGGAAGGTCAGAGATACGGTTGGAAAAGTATCTAAACGAATATCAAAAGTTTCGAGTTTCTAGCGATTTTTCGTTTTTTTGAGATATTTTCTTTACAAACACATACACATATATAGATCATTCGCTAAAAACAACTTTATTATACTGAGCGAACTTCAAAGCCTGTATTGGCCAGTAAAAACTCAATTTCGAAGCGAGTGATCTACCCAATGTTTTTAAGAGCCAGATAGAGGGAGAGGGAAAAATAAAAGTAATATTCACCATGTGCTGAAATAATAGAATTATGAAACTCAAGTTCGGTAAAAACAAAACAACTCAATTTCGAAAATAACCGGTGTAACATACACACTGCAACTTATTTGAAATTCTAAATACCAGGTAGTACTTTTACTTATTAAAATTCTTTCCATCTTTAATTTTTCAACCATAAATAAAATCTTTAAATTAAATAAAAATAATTTTCTTTCTGTATATGAATATGTAAAAAAGGCTATAGAAGAAACTGAAAGGTATCTCTACTAACAAGGTCAGGTTAAATCTAAAAAATCCAAACGCTACCCCCCCCCCCCCCAGATACTAATATAAAACAAACAAACAAAGAACATAAACCCAAAAAGAGATGTGTATATTTATTACAAAAGCATGCTATACAGAAATATAATTCTATTTGTAACAAGCCCCGGACGGGCGGAGATTCTGTTAAAAGCATTTTTATTTTTTCCATATCTACGCACTTACAAACAAACAAAAACATTCCGCACGTTCTCTTTTTATAGTGTATTACAAGTACGTACATAATATATGTATATGGATATAGGCACCACGTTATTAACAATATTAATAAAAACGTTGGAATGAGATATAATTATATTTTAATTAAATACAGTAAGATAAAATTAAAAAAACAACAAATTATTCAACTCAATTAATAATTAAAAATTAAATATTGCTAATCTATATATTTTTAAATTAAGTTCCGTTTTTATTATTAATTATAAAAGTCACGGTTATTTTGATTTGTAAACAATTTTGCTCATTTCCATTCTAAAATTATATACTGAAACCTTGATGTAAAACAGTCAACGACTTTCTATTACCACACACTTCTCCAACTCCTTTTTGTTTGGTTTTGTTTATATCGATGTTTATTTTGATTCATTTTTTTTACTCAATTATAAACCCAAATGCCTTTAACTTTCATTTCCTATTATAATCTCCAACCAGAATGCCCGAAGGAAAAAAAATTATAAATTCGTGGTTCTTTTGAGGACATTATTGAAAAAAAAAAAAAAAACAGAAGGACTAGATGAAATAGCGAAGAAATAACCGAAAAAATGTGTGCAATAGAAGGAGTGGAAATACACTATAATATGGCCACGTTTTGGTTTAAATATTTGAAAAATAGTGATATGGTTGAGGACACTTCAGTTGTTGGTTGATGACGAATTGATAAGAGTTTATGAAGTAGATTCCTTAAACGATTATTTAAAGAATA